>APFE031645882.1:0-20354 GCA_000404065.3 Pinus taeda | reverse complement strand
AGCTCCATGCTTCTTCTGGAGTGATGTTCTTTAAAGCTTTAGTAGGAGTGCGATTTAGTATGTAATTTGCACAGTTAATTGCTTCTGCCCAATAGTTAAGACTAAGTTCTTTAGATTGAAGCATACAATTAGCCACTTCCTTTAAGGTGCGATTCTTCCTTTCAGCTACACCATTTTGTTGTGGAGTATATGGAACAGTATGTTGCATTTGGATTCCATGCTCAGTGCAAAGTTAATGAAGTCGTTTTTAACATATTCTCCGCCATTATCTGATCTTAGCTTAAGAATTGATGTCCAGATTGTTTTTCAACAAAGGCCGTAAAGGCCAAGAATTTGTTAAATACTTCACTCTTGAGTTTTAAGAAATATACCCAAGTGTGTCTAGAGAAATCATCAATGAAAGTTAAGAAATATTTGTAGCCAGAGAAGGAAACAACTGTAAGTGGACCACATAAATCACTATGCACAAGCTTTGATACCATGTAGGAATTTACCCTGTAAATTCCTACTGGAAGTTGATAAATTAAAGTAAGCTTTGTCATCTCTTAGTTTCATCCCAAGCATTACTAGAGACCATCATTGTCAAATCATTTTTCATTTTACTTCTTCTAAGTCTGTTGGTCCATTATACATTATGGATCTAAATCAAAGCATAATAACCAATGTCTATTATAGCATAGAAATATGCATAACCTCTTTACATTGCTATATAAGGAATAATGAAAGGTCATAATCTCATACATGGTCTTTTAGGTGCAAAATTCAATTTTAACACCCTATTTTTTGCTTTTTCTATTTGGACTTACTTTGATAAACTAGGTACAATACTCGATTTATTAGTTGTTAAAGGAACATTTTTATACATTATTATTATTTCACGATTCTTGAAAACAATGTTGTCAGATCCTTAAATCGTGTTTCTTATTTACCATGTTGAACATGATAGGGCATTGTGTTATGAGGATGTGAATTATGATGATTAGATGTGATCTAAACTTTTGAATCAATATGTTAATTCCTTTATCTTGATGCTCACCAATGAGTTATATATTTATGTTGTTATGATTATTTTCCACATGGAATTTACGAATTTAATGATGTTATTTGAGAGAGCATTTGAATTATGGGAACACAATTCTTGGGATCCATGCTAGCCTATATTAGATGTTGGGAGAAACTTGAATTATTAAATATACCATTGTGGAATCATATTTCAAGGGAAAGAGTTGAACTCAAAGTCTATAATATAGCCTAATGTCTTAGGACCTTGTGATATATGAAAAGGGCTAAATAATGATTATTCAAGAAATATTTGCCTCTAATGTTAACTTAGGGTTTAAGGTTCAAAGCGACTAGGATTAAGCTAGTGATTCCTTATCATGTGATTTATGTAAAACTACCATAACTTTAATCTCTCCCTCTATCTATACAATACTTTTAATTACCTTTTATAGGGGGGGATAATTATTAGGGAAATTAGTTGGTTTAGGATTGCAAAATAAGATAGGAAACTAAGTTTCTTATTATTGAATCTAGTCTAAAGGGAAAGAACTAATGTTTATAAATTCTAGTTTTTTGTGCTACTTATTCATGTGCATTTTTGGGAGTGATGAACCTTGTCAAGTGTTTGTGAAGTGATTGGATAAGTTTTAAGATTGCTCAACATTTTTTTTTGGGTGTATAAGATAGGGTTTGTGTGTACTAAAGCCTATGAAACATGCATTATCCATTGGCTTGAATTATTTTGAAAGAGTTTCATTACTAGAGGTGTTGTGGTACAAGAGCCATAGTGAGTAGATTTATTTGCACATTAGGGCCTTATGGTAGGTGTTTCTCGTTTCTAGATGACTCTCCACCTTATAGTGGTGTATAGTAAATTGGATATCATTTAGCTATAATGTTGTTCTTGTGCAAAGTTTTAGGTTGAGTTAAACTATATAAGAGTGAAATTATCAACTATTCCCATTGAGTTATGGTCCTACAAGGAGGACCTTCACTTGTATTCTTGGTGGTTGCATTAGCTGGGAGGAAATTTTTGTTAGGGTGTGGCTCCCCTATGGTTGTTGGATTTAAAGACTAGTTTACACTAGTTAGTCAGGCCTAATCGGAGTGATTTCCTCACAAATAAGTAATATTTATATTTGGGTTGTTTAGGTTTCTTAATGCACCACCTTTATTAAATATGTGTATACATGTTAATGGTTTTTGCTAAGTTAATAAAGGGAATTCTAAAAGGGAAAACATGTCTAACCTTCTCATGCTATATTGGGATACTACATCAATCATCCAAATGTAATAAAACACAACCCTAATGATCCTTAATGGAATAAAACTACCCACCTTATGAATTACTGCCACTACCATAAAAACAGCTTAGACTTCATAGACTTTGTACACATTCCGTCAATGGAAAATTCAAATGAAGTTATTAAAACAAATATAGCAACAATAACTTCATAGAATCGATAAAAGAAACTTTTAATCAATTTAAACTCACTGACATGTAATATTAGAGCATCAAATATAATATAAAGCCCCAAAATCTATCTTTAATCCCACAATTATCCAAAAAAATATGAATTCAATATCCGACATGAAGAAAAGTTACATAATAATTTAGCAAAGGCACCACTACCATATCAACTTTTGGACCTTTGTGAAAAAACAATATGAATACAATTCTTCCATCTCACAAAACAATGTTGAAATTGTAGAAATATTTGATCTCAAATTGGACAAAAATCACCCAAGGATTCTTAGAAATACATATCAAATTCCACCAATGTTAACATAAAAAACAAATGAGGTTAGGTTTTAATGCAGTCTCATCAAGAAGTGGGTGATAGAAGCACAAGGTTAGAAATCACGCCCTGTCAACAAAAATTAAGTTCACAAAAATTATGGAGGTGACACGCATGTAGGGTGTTTATGAAGACAACTCAACCTTGACTTGGGTGCTCTTTATAATATTGAATGATTGAAAAATATAATGCAATGTTGTATGAATATTAAACTTCTCATTATCTAAAAATATGTAAGGCTCAACTACAGTTCAAATGAAAAACTATGTGTCATTTTCTCATGTCATTATCTATAAGGGGATGCCCATATCAACAACCATTTTTGCCACCCTACCTTTATACCAATGCCCATGTTATCTAGACCCTCACACACCCTATCCATTCCATTTAATGCAGGCGGGAATGTGTTAACTTGTTAGGTCCCTATAATACTAGTGTATTCCCTCATTGTTATTGTCAATGTAGCCCCCTTATTGTTATTTTTGTGCCCATGTACTCCCCATATTGTTATTGTTGTGCACATGTACTCCCCATATTGTTATTATTGTGCCCCATAGAAGCCCACCATTGTTATTGTTGTGCCCTTACATTATTATTGTTATGTTGACTTTGATTATATTGTGACCCCTTAGACTCCTATATATGGAAAGCAGGTTTCATCATTTTAATATTCCAAGAATTGTTTATTTGTGTAATGTAAAGGAGGTTTCCCCCTTGAAGAGGCTAATTTTGAAGTCATTGATCTATCTCTTCTTCTATTTTGTGAGTTGGTTGCATAACATTTGGTATTAGGGCTTTGGATTTTAGGGTTTCGCTTTTTCAAACAGGCCATCTTGGAATTTTCACTATAAGTTTTTTTCCACAAGGCTTCAGAAGCTGAAATTTTTACCACATGGAGCTGAAATATCAGATAAATTCATGTAAAAATTTCAGATCTTGGTTCGCATATTTGCAGAGATATGCTCTGAGGAACTTAGGGTATTTGCGGGCTCCAAAATTCTCTCTCAAACAGGTGACCTAGGGAAAATCATCATAAATTTTGTTGTAGGCATCAAATTTGAATTCTGTAAAAAGTAGTTGGTATTGCACGGACTGTAGTTTTTCATGTAGTCAAAACAGTGACACGTGGCAATCTGTACAAGTTCGCTCTACTAAACTAGTCTATAATCAGGTCATTGTGGGAGATCGGGCATAACTCTTTCTTGAAGACTCCAATATTGGTCTGACTTGTGTGGTTGGAAAGAAGACTGAGAGGGATACCAAAGGATGAAATTTGATACCTTGGAGATCTGAAATTACAAAGATACCAATATCGAGCTCCTACAAAGTGAAAAAAAAGGTGTGTAGTTTCTAAAATTTCCATAAGTTTTGTTTGAAAAATTAGTTTGAAGTAATTCAAAGGGCATAGTGAAGAATAATTATCATTAATTGATGCCCCGCAGAAAGAAAATGGAAACACCTAGTAAGCAACCCAAAATCTCTACTATGACACATGAAGAAGAGGAAGAAATGCGACATGATATATCAAAATTACAAGACCAAGTGCAACAAATTCCGCTCTCACAATAATAACAAAAGCTAAGATGGATGGTTTGAAGAATGACATGGAAGCTAAGATCGATGATATAGAAGCAAAACTGAAAGGCAACATGGAAGATTTGAAGAAAGACTTGACAAAGTTGCTACAAGAAATGCTTCCTAATGGCGAAAATCTAGTAGAGGAAACTCATGATGAGAGCAAAATAAATATTAATCATGATTTCATAGACTCTAACGTTGGATTGAAGACCCACCATATTCTAAAGATCAATATGAAGAATTTTGATGGCAAGGATCCTGTAACATGGATACTACAGATGGAGCAATATTTTGATCTCCATAATGTGCAAAACATACAAAAGGTACACGTTGCAACTTTATATTTAGAACCCAATCAGTTTGTATGGTATCAATGGCTTTGCTCTCATAAACAAATTGTCGCTTGGTCAATTTTTACGGAAGAAATGATAACACATTATGAGGATACAAAGAGAAACACCTTCTTTAGCCCATTGCTAAATCTCAAACAAAAGGGTTCAATGGTGGAGCACATTGAGGACTTCCAAAAATTGAATATAAGGGTAAATGATATTCCAGTGGAGCATATGATTGATGTCTTCATAGGGACTTTAAAGGATAACATACAACATGAGATTCGCCTTTGGGAACTTGATTCATTGGAGAAGGCACTCAGTTTGGCAAGAAAAATTGAAAGCAACATTATGGCAACAAGGAAGCCTACCACTCACAACTATAAATATGGAAGTGTTGTTTCTCCTAGCCTTCCACAACCTACAAGGTTGACACCACACCAATTGGAAGAAAAAATAGAAAAAGGACTTTTTTACAGTTGTGATAGAAAATACACTAAAGGCCGTAAGTGTGCTGATAATAAAGTAATGTACATTGATTGTGAAGAGGAGGAAGAAAAGGAACAAGAAATGTCAAAAGAAGAGGATATACACTAGGAACCAACCCCAACGAAAGAAGAAATGAATCTGACCATATCTTGTAATGCATTGGTAGGAATTACCACTCCTCAAACTCTCAATATAGAAGGACATATCAAGAAGAAAAAGGTAATAGTGTTTATTGATTCGGGTAGTGCCCATAATTTTATTCATTGTAAGATAGCCAAGGAATTGAATTTCTTCCTATATCTAACACCAGAGTGTCAAGTGATGGTTGCAAATGGAGGAACCATAAATTTATCTAGAAAGTGCCATAATATCAAGATATCCATGGGAGAATATGTATTGAATAGTCCAATGCTTTCAATTCCAATGGGTGGTGTTGATGTTGTACTATGAGTCCAATGGTCACAATCTTTGGGTGTAATAGCTTTTAATTTTCAAGAACTTTCCTTGAATTTTTTTTGGAAGGAAAAGAAGTTGAATTAAGAGGTATTGCAGGGAAAACAGGAAAGATAATCATCTCTAATGGGATGACAAAGCTTCTAAATAAAGAACAATGGGGCGTAATTTCACAATTATGTTCACTAGAGGTTCAAACATTGAAATCATCTATTTCTTCAGATCTCCACAAATTCTTGACAATCAGTCTAAGTTTCAATCAGTGGAAGATCACATCGAGCATCGACAACAAGTTCTCCAACTCTTAAAGGATAACGTCACTTTGGCATAGAATAGAATGAAACAACAGGCAAATCTTCATTGCAACAAAAGAAGTTTTGATGTAGGTAGCTTAGTATTTTTACAGCTACAACCATATAAACAAATGTCCCTTATGCAAGCTAATAAGGATAATAAATCATCAACATGGTATTATGGTACTTACAAGGTGTTGCAAAAGATTGATACTATGGCATACAAATTGAAGCTTCCCGCATCTTCCCGAGTGCACCTAGTTTTCCATGTTTCATGCTTAAAGAAGGTTATAGGTGATGAGCTCCCAGCTCAAACAATATTGCTATAACTTGACGAGGAAGGAAAAATCATATTGGAACCTAAAGCAGTCACGAAAACAAGAAATCGACAACTACGAAATCGATCAATTTCAGAGTATCTCATCAAGTGGAAGAACTTACTTGCTGAGTATTCCACATGGGAGGATGAAAATTTTATATAGAAGCATCCAAAACTACTCAAGCATTGAGGGCACCACTTTTTTGAAGGAGAGGGGCATGTTAGGCCCCTATAATACTAGTGTATTCCCTCATTGTTATTGTCAGTGTAGCCCCCTTATTGTTATTATTGTGCCCATGTAGTCCCCATATTGTTATTATTGTACCCCATAGAAGCTCACTATTGTTATTGTTGTGCCCTTACATTATTATTGTTATGTCAGCTCTGATTATATTGTGACCCCTTAGAGTCTTATATATAGAAAAAAGGTTTTGTCATTTGAATCATCCAAGAATTGTTCATTTGTGTAATGTAAAGGAGGTTTCCCCCTCTAAGAGGCTAATTTTGAAGTCATTGATCCATCTCTTCCTTTATTTTGTGAGTTGGTTGCATAACATAACCTCTTTAAAAATAAATATATATTATTTTTAATTTTTTTTTTCAATCTAACAAATGTAGTCACAAGGATTTATGTCCCATCTATATGCCTTTAAATCAATTAACAAAAGAAATAAAAATTTAAAAAATACATTTTGGACTTTTCAAATATCATATTTACCTCAATGGGGGTGTCAAAAACAAAGTTAGCAGAAAGGGTGGTGGGAGAGGCCCACCATCCCGCCGTATTTCAAGGCATTAAAGAGGGGTATGGCATGGACAACACCCCCGATTTAGTCGCACATGCTACAAGTCATGAAACCACAATGAATTAAGATGTCAACCCCCACACCCTTCATGTTTTCTACCATGTTCAAGCCTGCTTAACCATTTTATACAAGTACTACTTTCTTGCCAAGCTACATATAGGATTTTTCCATTGTAGCATTTGACTCCTTGGTGTGTTAGTGAAGGAATTCCCATGCCCTTCTGGTTTGGACCTCTATTTCTCTTGATACACTATTGCTTGGATAATTTTTTACTCATTCACATTCTTTGGGGTGGAGGAGAGAAGATTGAATGAACTGCAACGAAGGCACAGTCGTTAGGAACCAACAAACAATGAATGGATTTAGGACATAACTCCTAAGCTAGTGGACTATTTGTTGGACATAACCTCTTACTGATATTGTTTGTATGTTGTTGTTTTTCTCATTGTTGGGCATATGAATTTGAGTTGCATCTCTGAGGTTAATTTCTTTATAATTTTTACTATTGTTTTCATTCCTTTGGTTCTCCCCTTAATTCTAATATTTTTTCCTCGACACTTATATTTTATGTTTCTTTAGTCCCAACTCCTTTGGTTAGCCTGGTCTTAGTCCCATCTCCTCTGGTCTACTATACTCTAACCTCACCATAACCTTTCCATTTCCCTACACCCTTCTTTGGAATCCCCTAGTGTAGAGTTCTAGTCCTTTCTTGGTGCCATGCAAAGGCAGAGAATGTGCCTAAGGCATGGGTTTGAGGTCACAGTTTTTTGGACATACCTAGAGCCCAGAACCAAGCTCATTCAACCACTATAATTTACCTCTATGTTATTCATCCTAAAGTTCAAGAGGAAATATAACATCTTGAAGTCTTGACCGCTACAAATTGACATACCCATTTGGATTTTGAAGTTCAAGCTGAGGTCATTGGATAGGTTCCCTACCCTATCTATACCAAGGGGCACATGAGCCACTATCTTCATTCCATCACCCTTCACTGGCAAATGAAAACTCTGTTGGGCCACATCCTCAAAGAGAAACATGAAGATCACAATGAAATTTTAACTTGCCTCAACAACCTCCAATAGTTTAAATAAACCAACGCTCTTGTTTGGTCATCATGGATACTCGGCTGGCCCATATTGAGAGGCATCTTTAGTTTGGGTGTCACTCTCTATAAGGCCCAAGTGTCCAAGATCCTTCCCCTACAATGAATTATGATGATTGATGCATGCACATGTTTTTTGTTTGGTTTATGATCATGGAAATTTATTTTATCCGCAACTATGGTATTTCAATATTCTCTGGCAAGCAATATGTAATGTTTTTTCAAGGGTACCAGACATCTATCTTGGCGTAGGGATGCCTAGATACTAGAATTATTTTTTCTCATTTTGATAGACAAAAGACCGATACAACGCCTCCATTGTTATTTTTCTAGTTTTCCTTGTGGTAGGCCACAACAATGAGGGTGTTCACTGATATGCTATGTATGTATGATTATATATATATATATATATATATTTCACAAGTTTGTAAATTGTGTAGAAATATACTTGAGAGATCATAACTAATATAAAGCCCAACTACTTTGAATGCAAAGTGAAAAGTATACTATGTGCATAACATTATTCATTTAAGCATCTTTTAATCAATTTTAGATGTCCTATAATTTTCCAATTTTAATATCAAATTGAAATGGATTTTTATTATTCTATAGATACAATGATGGAAAATTTTAAATTGATATTTATCAATCAGTTAGAGTCTAATTTGATGATAATGATAGTTAACATTATTAAAATCAATTTTGGTTTATTGGCCTTTAATAAGAATGAAATAAAATGTTAAGATTTTTTAAAGCTTACTTTATAACTTCGTTTCTATGCTAAAAAAGCTTGATGAGAAGCTTTTCTAAATTTCCATAGTTTTGATGATTTGAAAAGTTAGGACCCTTAATATCATAAAAAATATTTACAATTGAGATATAACACGGGTATATTCATAATATTCTAAGAGGGTGTTTTTCATCCTCCATCTCCTCATTATCCCAAAGATGATGAATTGTTTTATTCCATGGGGTTTTAGGATTGTCTAACCCATTATTTCACTATGGAGCCTATAAAAATCCATTCTTGTTTTAGAAATGTTGATTTTTTTCTTTATCCTAGTTATAATAGAAATACAATTATGATTTTCTAAATTAGGGGTAATGACCTCTTTTTAGTGTCTTTATTTCATCTTATTTTCTAATTCTTTATCACACCACAATTTTCCTTTAAAGTTAGATGTAAAAGTATTTTTAATGGTGTCGATATTCTATAGAGTGATCTTTTCCTTTATAGTTCATCAATATTCTAGCCAAGGCTTGGCATCTTTATACCAACCCCTCTTGAGCAAAGATTGGATTTGATTGGAGTTTGAGGCAAACTTGAGAAGCATATTCTCTTCCATGTTATTTATCTCATGCTTGTACACTGGTACCTAGTCACAGTGATAGCCTTGTTGGGGGAAAGACCCACTTCACTTAGTGAACCTATGACATAGTACTTGCGTTCATGGAATATTAAATAACCCCCCTAGTTTCATTAGATGTTGGTAATTACTTCCCAAAATCCTTTGTTGAACACCCCTCTCAATATATCTTTTTAGTGTTAAAAAAAACCCTTTATTTTTACTATATACACATTTTTATAACCCCCTAATACCTATAAAATCCTTGGTAGCCCAGACTTTCCCCCAATACCTACAATAATTGACTCTATTTTTGACAATTTAAAAACTCCCTTTATGATTAAATGTGATAAGATATTGATCAACAAGATGAATCGCTTGTGTGGGCATATTGCCTTTAATATTAAGATGATTAATTATAAAGCACTTTTAGATTTGATCGATCTTTCTCCAAGGTTCTCTAAAGATGTTGCAACCTCGAACTTCAAAACCATATAACATAAGAGGAGTGATGAGTGTCTCAGATAGGAGTTTCTTATTTTTCCATAACTGTAGGTCCATTGATTTATAAATTGTTTCAATATAAAAATTATATTTCCACTTGTTATTAATCCTTTTCTCAATGTTATGGTTCCAGTTAAGATTGTGATGCATGTCGATTTTCCAAGATATCTATTTGAAGTAACTTCTTTTAATTTGTTGTCGTTAGACACAAAATTAGCTTCAATGACCTTTTTGGATTTGATTATTAGAAACTTTGTTTTATTAGTCTTCAATGTAATAATTATTCTATAGTAAAAATTCTTGAGAAATGTTAGCTACTTGTTAGGATTAGAGGGACACCCTACTAGAAGAACAATATCATTAGCATAATGAA
This sequence comes from Pinus taeda, assembly GCA_000404065.3. Classification (NCBI taxonomy): domain Eukaryota; kingdom Viridiplantae; phylum Streptophyta; class Pinopsida; order Pinales; family Pinaceae; genus Pinus; species Pinus taeda. Next base: position 9,955 of record APFE031645882.1, on the reverse strand, counting down.
GAAGGACGATGGTTATTCTAGCTAAAGAAGTGTTCACACAACCTACTTCTTCTAAAAAAACCTCCAATTTTGTTGAAAACTTCTAGTAACCTATGTATTTTGTTTGAAGAGCCCAACGTTTCAGGTGAACACTTCACCCATCTTCAGGGACAAGAAGCTTATCTAAAGATGGGTAAAGTGTTCACCCAAAACATCGGGCTCTTCAAACAAAATACACACATTACCAAAAGTTTTCAACAACATTATGTTACTGGCTGTGTAAATATACATTCCATAAGCCTCTAATTTATCAAATCAAATGCCAAAAAGGGTAGGGAATACAAATAACCTTGCTTAACTCTAATATACTCAATTCTTTTAACTAACCCTCAATATCCTTGAACTTAGCAATAACATTCTTGTACAATCTTATTGTAACAACTCAATTCTACTCAAATGAAACCTTTAGTTTTCTTAATTTATTCACGAAGTTAATTCTAACCCTTGTGTGTCTAATACATTTTTAATTTCAATAAAGCAACACAAAAATGGTTTTATTATTATGACATTCCTTTGTAATAATCATAAATATAACTAAATGATATATAACTAAATAATATTTTCAAAAAACACTTAACCTTTAGCTTTTTTTTTCCTTTTCTTTCCATTACTTTTAAAACAATAATCATGATAATTTTTAATTAAACAAATATTTTTATATTTACTTTTAAAAATAAAAACTATTAAATTTAAAATTATAAAAACAATTATAACTCGAAAACTAAATTTATATAAAATTATAATTTTTTTAACTTGCATACCCCACATGCCTCATTGCCACCCAAAAAAATCAAAAGATGAGGTGTGCTCCATTTCTTTTCTTCTTCCTACTCAAGCAATTATAGTATTCAAAGTCACCTATCCTAGGTAGCACACATGAAAGTAAATGATTTGAGAAGATGGGTTTGAGACAATAAATATCTCCAAAAGAATATTAAAGCGCTTTAAAGCATGATATGTTTCAAAGAAAGTGACAAAGTTGCATTCCTTGTACTTCAACATAAGACAAAGCTGTATTCCTTGCACTCCACTAGAAGCATGGTATAATAAATTTTTATATCTTAAGAGTATGGTTTTCCCATAAAAGATTATGAGTTGAAAACTAAAATAGAGTTTATATATATTGAAAAACTAATATTGATTTATTGTGAGAGGTACAAAAATGGTTTTTTAAAGTGAAACCTAGTATTTTTGAACTTTTTATTTGTACTAGTTTAAAAAAACATTTTTATAGGTTTAAAAAAGTTAATATAATATATTAATTAATATTTTTATTTATTTTTTATTGAGTTTAGAAATTTATTTTATAACTTAGTATATGTATAATTCAATTTGTACTCATTGTGGATTTGACATGTGTCTCTTAAAATAAAAATAGAATATTTTTTAAATTAAAAAATAATGTCTACTGTAATAAAAAAAATAAAAATGAATATGTAGTACATGTTTAGTTAGTTGTCCATATGATGTAATATAATTTCATGTAAAGTAATTAGAAGTAAAAAAATGTGTAAGTAGATGTTTAACCTTATACTTTTCAAAAATATTTCAACACGGGATTTAAACAAACTATTTGAAGAAGTATGTTAACTAATTTATGTGGATATCAACTTCAAATATATCGATATATAAAAAAACAAATGTTAAAAGAAAATATTTTAATATAATTTATATAACATTCAAAGCCCCAAGGGTTAGCTTAGTTGGTCGAGTTCTCGTTGTTAAGTACTTCGCTAGTTAGGTCAGGGGGTCAAATCTTCTCAACACCCTTGGGGTTAGGCCTTGATTGTTTGGCCGATGGGTATATCCCTTCAACTTGATCTGCTTGGATTTTCTCGTGGATGTAGCGGCCACCCAATGTCCGTGAACCACCCTTAAAAAAAATTATATAACATTCAAAAATACAATTTAAACAATGAAAAAATACACATTATATTTTGCACTCTAAAAGAAGTTTGCACCTGGATAAGTTTGCACCTGAAGAAATTTGATCGTTCTCGGCTCATGTTAGATCCATATTAAATGGGATCTAGGCTTATATATTATATATATATATATATATATATATATATAATATATATATATATATTATATATATATATATTAATTATTACTATATATATATTATTACTATATTTTTTTGGGGTAAAATGATCATTTCATTATAGGAGGAAAGAGCTTTGAATTTCAAAAAGAGGAATAAAATCTAAGAGATATTGAGAGTCATAGAGCAAGAGCAAGAGCAAGAGCAGATAATGAGAAAACGACTACGATAATCATAACAACATAGAAAACTCCTTGAGGATTCAAGTTGAGGGAGGAAATACCTCTAGTTTTTGCATGACTTTCCCCGAGTTAACTAATTGTTCACTGTCTTCTTAGATCCACGCCTTATTGCTCTTACTACCCCATTATATGACTTCTTTGTCTTGCGTGGAGACCATCTTGAAATCCATTGTCTAAACCCCCAAGGTTAGACTATGAGAAGCTCGAGCCCAATTGCTTACTTCGAAAACAAGTCTTAGATAGAATTCTAGCCTCATGAAGTGACATGTGGTTCACATCTTTTCCATATCATTTTTCCATAAAAATAGTTGATCGTGAGTCATCCACAATTTTATTTCCTGATAAAACTTTTACTTCAATCTCTTATAATTAAATATTATTTTTATCATAACATTTATATATTTATTTTATTTATCCTTTTAAATTAAATTATTTATTATTAAATAAAACATTTAACAAATAAAAATAATTAAAAACCTTTGCTCAAAATACTATCCCATGCAAATTCATGACATTATGATATTCTATTCGCTTACAATATTATAATTTAAAATAAAACAATTATTCATAAAACAACTCAAAACCAAACAATCATTCACAATTATTGAAACTATGTCTACCATATAACTAGTTAGTTAACAACGGTGTAAAAATAAATATAATCTCCAATCTGGATATTTTACAAATAAATGTTCACAATTATTTAGACTATATCTATTAGTTAGTTAACAGCGGTATAAAAATAATAACAGCGGTATAAAAATAAATCTTATTTTCAATTAGGATATTTTACAAATAAATGTTAAATGTAATGTATAATAATTTTTATTAATATTTTACTTAATATTGAAGAGGGTAATTTAATTAGGGGCTATAATATAATTGGTATAACTAGTTCACTATCATCATGATTTTTTTGTGGAATTGGTAATTATGATTTTTTTTTACAAGAATTTCGCAATACATAACTAATACACATCTACATCTTTATGTGGAATTGACAATGTTTTTAAATTTAAAGAAATATGGTTTTTTAAGATAATGGCTTTTTCTAATAGAATATTATTAATGATATTAAAAATATTGACCATTGACAACTATTTTTTTTTTTTTTTAACATTCACTATTCTTTGATTAAATTTTTTCTTCTATTGTAAAATTTTTACCGTGTCTTCTTAGAGTAAAATTTTAAAATTATTATCATATTTATTATATAATTTCATTTTATTTTTTGATAAAAAAAGGTTATGTTCATTTCATTTTGCATCAAAAGTTTATGAAAGCCACCATTGCCTACAACTACCCTTGTTTATCATAACAAGTTATCATTGCAATTGAGATAAAAACCTCCCTCTTTGGCACGACTAATATGAACCTATTGGGTGTTTCCACTAGAGCCTAGCCTAACCCCACATCCTTTGAGAACATCATTTTGCATAATACACCTAAGACATAATCTTATGGTTCAAGCATTGTTACTAAATTTCAAATCTAGCCCCAAAGCAAGAAATCCTAAACTTGGAGCCATGACAAAAGATAAATATCCTTTCAAAACATGAATTTGTTGATAAGTTCACTAGCTCATGGCCCAATCCGTTTTCAACAGATTAATGGATTGTCGATTCTTGGAAACCAAAATTATGGGAGCAAACTTCTTCCTCGATGTTTTACCCTGCACAACAACCTCCCTTTATGATATGAGGAATTCATAAAATAATGGGGACGCTTTTAAATTTTTGCTTATATTATGATTTTTAACAATTTGTGAATATTTAACTTAGACTCAAACACAATGGTACATACTTTGATTTCATTTGTTTGATGGTTTTCACAAGTTTTCTGATAAAATTCAATGCTTTGTTTTATTTTGTGGAATGCCAAAAGGGAAAAATATGTCTAAGAGTAATTAAGGCTTAATTCACAATTCCTAAGTTAAATGAAGTTGGATGTCGGATACCCACATAAGGGTAATTTGGATTTGGATAAAAAAAAGGAATGTTGCTTGAGTTTTTTCTAAATCTTGGATGTAAAGCTAACATTTGGATTTGGATGCATTACTAGTAAGTCCTTTTGGTAAGTGGTGGAGGCCAAATGTCTCACATCTAGATCCATATGTAATTCTCAAATTTTAGTTTTGTTTCCTCTAGATGTTAAATATCAATAATGAGTCCATTTTGTTTTCCTTTTCATTTTTATCAACATTTTTTCATTCGTGTTGATGTGGCTTCCAAGTTAGATCACTAATGTGGCATTTATGACATTTATTTCCTTAAGAATTTATTGTTAAGTCATACGAATGTGGCAACAGAGTTGAACCATTAATGTGGCAACGATGGTATCACATCTTGAATTCAGAGTAAGCGTTTATGCATAACTACCTAACACTTTGAATGTTCGGATTTTGGATTCTCTTAACCATGAATAATCACATCTAGATTTAGGACTTGGCATATAATGGTTCAATGGTAGTTCTTGGATACCTCCAGAATGAACAGTTGTGGTACTTCACTTAAATGTTTTAGATGCCCCAATGTTGGATTAACTCATTTCTCAAATTCATCTAGATTTGGGAAGAATTAGTATGTCACAACATTATGATGTTCTAGATGCCCAGATCATGGATGAGATTTTAATTGTGATTACATCTAGATATGGGACCAAGTTGTTGGATAAAGGTTGAATTAATATAAATACCGAGATATCTAATTGGTTGTAATATATCTATTTTTTTCATTTGTCTACCAAGTTTTCTACAGAGTCAGTTGCCATGTCATCCATTAAAACTAGTGTTTCATCCTAATGTCCACACTATCATGGATATCAATGTCACCTTGTTAACAGGGTTGGGACCAAAATTTGAATAAGTTTCTTTGGAGCCATATCGTGCGCCATAAGATAATAACCATTACATATATAAAACATTATAAACGAAGTGTTTTAGTTTTACCCATTTAATGTGGTATAAGTTACCATGACTATAAAAGTCTAAAGAAACTAACAACCTATTAACACAATCATTCATTCCTTCTGTGACTTGTCCAGCTCAAAGTTGATTTAAGCAAGATTGAATCAAGTTTAATGTTGAAGGATAAATTGTGGAAAAGAGTAAATTATTATGTGTTTTATTCTAATTGTTGCATGTTGGGTATGGTTATGTTTTTTATAGGACTATCTCCATGTGTTGTACATTATATCCATTTTTGGCGGTTTTCAATACACGATTTTGTATCTAACAGTTTTGCAGCACATAGTGGTCTAGTCCATGGTTTTGTAGTTTTAGTTAAGGAACTATGGTTGTATTCTAATCTAGGGTAAATGGATTTGTGGTTTATGGATGATATGATACCAAGTTTCATTAATCGATCCCCATATTAATGAACTACTTCGAGCTTACATCCATTTTTCGAGCTTTAATATGATTGAGCAGCCTTATATTTCCTAGTTACATTCTACTGTTTGTTTATGATTTGTCTCGAAAACTATTCCAACACTCAATCCTCAGTTTACTTAGAGAGCCACGGTAGAAGGAGTCATAGTTGGACCTGGTAATGTCACTCCTATCACAATATGGTTTTCTCAATTAAAAATCCCTGATGTGTGGACTACATATTACCATCCATTGTCTCAAAGGTATTTTCCAACTCCAGAACCTAAAAGATTGTCTATTTATGAGTCGAGTAGAGGACCAATCATTAGACTAAGGAATGAAACCACATTACCCAAAAGCCCTATTAAAAGTCACTATCTTAGAAGCCATGATACTTCAGACCTCAGTAGGAATCTAGTAAAACACAAGTATGGATCATCCTCTCAATGCAAATTCTGTATTGCCTCTAGAAGTCCAAGTTCAGATAAAAAAATTCAAGTCGTTCACAGACCTCAGTCCACCTTGAAAGAGGAACATTTGGGCCAACATGCAGAATGTCAGGAATGTTTACAGATTGCCTCTCCGAGAGATATAAAGTTCATTAGATTACACTACCTAGAGAAAAGGCAAGGGAAGATTTAGAAAAGCTTCTATTCCCAGAAAGGAGGCTTGCTCCTGGCAATTTTGTACAAAAATTCAAAGATGGGAATGTTGCAGCTGATGTGGATTTCCTATATTATAGGAAAGTGATAGATGATAAGCCCCAAGAGATTATAAGGATTCAAAACTACAACAATTATTAACTAACATGTGTTGTATAGAATTTAGATCACCTATCACAAGAAGTGCTAAAAGTACAGTCTCATTGGTCAGGAATCCATTCTAGTTTAGATGTTTTGAGTCAAAAAGCTTATGAGCATTTTGATATGTTAAAAGATGTAAATATGAAGTTAGAGAAAATTATGGAAGTAGTAGTAGATTTAAAGTTGAGTCTAGAGAAAGAAAACCCCGAGTTAGAAGAAGCACTTATTGCAATAGAAGTTTATAGCCAGACATTGTTGGAAATAATACTGAGAGGGGGGTGAATCAGTATTATCAGATCAATAATTTAATTTCCCAAACATATTTATATATGCTACTTCAGCTAAGTGAACTAGCATGTACACGCGACTGTACTTAAAACAACCATCGTATATGCAGAGAACTTTTGATTTAGATAGTTTATCTTGTATTGAACTTTAACCAGTATATCAGAGATTTATTAGACAATGCAATAAAAGCAGAATAAAACACAACACATAAGCAACACACATAAACACCAAGATATAAGGTGGAAACCCAATGTGGGTAAAAACCACCTGCTATTGTTGTCTCTGTCTTCTTTAATAATAAGAAAATCTGTTTACAATCTTGGACTGGTGCAGACTCATACCAGTACGCAGGCACCCACCTGCAGAAGGCTACAACCTTCTCTCATTCTCCAGCAACTATTGGAAGGGAGTTACAACCCCCTAGGTCTTGTACTAGCCAATATGTTTACTAGTATGTAGGTGCCAGCTTACAGAAAACTCCACTCTTCTACCAGGGACCACGTTTCCTGAATTTTCAGACTGGATACTCTTGGAACACAACACCACAATCTGAAGGCCACGTTTCATTCAATTTTCATACTGGATCCATCAACAACATCATAACTGCAATACAATCATCAAGTACATCTGCAGCAACCAATCACTGAAACTCAATCATCATAACCACAACTGAATCAATCAATCACTTAGACAGCCCATCATCACTGTAGCAAATCACAATCAATCAATCTGATCATTCAGAACACTGTCACCAGAACACAGTCACTAGAACCCAAAGCAATACCCAGAACTCCGCAACAGCAAACAGAAACAATTGAAACATAGTTCATAAGGTATACACTACTTCCATGTGTCGAACTAGCATGTACACTCGATTTTATCAAAGCCAACCAGTGTACACATCTGTAAATATTAATTCATAATTTTGCAGCTATTCCAGACTTCAGTTATACCGAGATCATAACATTTACAAAATAACATATGTGTCAGTATTGAGATCTAGACTATACATGATGGAACCATATAATGATAATTCATTTCAGGCCTTAAGATCCCGATCCATCATTAGATCTTATCCCTAATCAACTGATAAGGTTCATCCTTGGTTCAAATCAAGTAAAGCACATGTTGCATTGTGATCTTTCATCTGGGTTAGTTGCCAACAAGGACAACACCTGTATCATAATGTCAACAATCTCCCCCTTTGAACTTGATGGCAACAACAACACCAAGTCACTCTCCCCCTTTGACATCAAGGGCTAAGGGTGGACCTTTGACATACATTATGTTGGTCATGCTCCCCCTGAGCACATGCTAAATTCTTTGATTGAGCTCCCCTTTTGTATATGCTGAGATGCACTGAAACCGCCCATGCTCTTCCTGAGCACAAGTAGAGTCTGTAAAAAAAAATATTTTCTAACATGACTCTATAACTCAACTATGTGAGGATGACCTTCCTATCACCAATGAATCATACATACATCCATCTCCCAACCGAGTGGGGATATACCAAATTTGACTCATTCACCCAACCAAGTGGGGATATATCAATTATGTATACATGACAGAAACAAGAAACATTACATCATCCATCCCATGTAAAGTGGGGATACAAATTACATCATTTTTCCAATAGGACTCACTCAGATGTATGAGAAGACATATCACATCCTAGACTTTTACATGACTTGAGTAACAAATGGTATAAATATTTGAATCCATGGTTGGACTTAGCAACCATAATGCCAACAATGCTGAATGTACGTGAAGGCTAATGCTCTCACTGAACCTGTGCGACCTGTGCATTGTTAACAAGTCAATGATCAAGGCATCTTTGTCAGTCAGATACAATTAACGAACATAGAATGTAGACATTAATCATCAATATCAGTCAAAGCACCCATATCAGATCCTGGCCCACTGTTTTTCTTGTCTGAAACACATATAGAACTAATCCAAAAATATAGGATAATGCAAATATACCCAGAAATAATAAAATAGAAATAGATAGAAATGCTTCTCTTTACTGATCAAAACCCTTAAGGTAGGGCAACACCATACCTTCACTCCTTAAGGAAGGAGAACACTCCACAAGCCCATATGCCTGTTCATACAATATTCCTTGACATCTCTCAATGGGGAGTCTCTAGCCTCTATATAGGCCTCATACATACAATACCATGGGTCATTACCATGGTTCCCTCATACCATCTATCTATTACCATGGGCCCATTACATTATTACTAACTACTTGTGGTCCCTTACATGATACGGGTTAACCACCTTATTTATTACTATGGCCCATCCCATTATTACATTATTCCCTTAGGTACCTCCCTTTGTACCCCATATTATCCCCCCTAGGTATATTACATTCCACCCTCCTTAACATGTTTCATCCCCGAAACATGGGAAGAACACAAATAATAAGATCTACTCAAAAGAGTAGTCCACTGTACCATGCACGTGCATCTAGCCATCTAAGAGAAAGCTGAACCCTCGATCTCGCTAGTGCCTCGCTCGCTTGAGATGGACGTTGACCTTGGCAGCTCTTCTGTGTTGATGTGTAGTAGGTGGATCTTCGCTCCTCTCTATCTGTCATGTGGGGGTTGTTGTCCTTGTGGCTAATTTGTTTCCATCTTGTTGGTTGTTTTCTTGTGGGATGATGTGGGTGGTGATATGCTGAAGTTTTAACCCACGGTGTCTTTTTCTTTAATGCACCACCTAATGGAGCCTAATTCGTATCTGGTACATGTTGTGGTGCCTGCTGTTGTTTCTTATCTTCCAATATTACTTCAACCATTGAGTCCTCCTCTAATGTATCAGTACCTGTAACCTTTTCTGCTTCAACCTCTATTTGTGTTTGATTGTCAACCATCAAAGGCTCATCATCTAATGTGTAAGTGTCATTAGAGCTTTGTGCTTCTGCCTCCGTAGTTTCTGCTTGGGTCTTAATGGAAATATCCTGCAATGTAATTTTCTTCTTTTTATACCAGAGCTTTAGGAATTTCTTCTGCACATTAATATTGATGGTATCCATCGATTCCATCCAAGAGTATCCCAAAACAACATCCGCACTAGCCATATCTAAAGCGTAAAAATCACAATGCAACACATACTTATCCATCGAAAGCTTCAAATATTTATAAACTTGCACATCCTCATCATTAAC
>APFE031645881.1:3608-15671 GCA_000404065.3 Pinus taeda | reverse complement strand
TCTTAACATGTCAAAAAGGGATCATCTCTAATTGTTTACATTAACTTTATTAAAATTAATATAAATCGAATTCGAAATGTACCTCAAATTAATATCCAATGCAATGTCTTTATGAAATATCAACATGTGTTTCGAATGAAGCTATTTTGATTATGAAACATTTTATTTCAATAGTTTTATTCTTCACATAAGATACAATGGATTACCAATTAGGTTTAGGTATGTTTAATCATCATGTTTAAGAAGAATAATTTTTTGTTTCTTCTATTTAAATGCAATTTTAACAAATGATATCTTCAATTAAAAGTAATATAGATTGACTTGGAAATGGACCTCCAATTAACATCAAATGCAATGTCTTTATGAAATATCAACATGTGGTTTTCATGAAACTATTTTGATGTTGCAACATTTTATTTCAATAGTTTTATTGTTCATATAAGATATAATGTAATAATTATTTTAAAATTTAATATATAAAGTATAATTTTAATTTATAATTAATTAGAGTATTTGACAAAGTCAAAATTGTTAATGCTATGTATTTTTTTGTATCCGAAGTAAGTGTTTATTATAATGAGTGAATGTTGTTGCTATTGTGATTGGTACATTTTTTCTTTTATTCTTTCGTAGTATGCGAGGGAATTTTTCCTTTGTTACCATAAAAAGTTGTTGCTTTTCATATGGATCCTGCTATTTGGAAATTTCTCCCCTTTGAGATTATTGAGATTTTGTTTCATTGGTGTCCTTTGTCAGTGTTGATGACATTTAAGATGGTTTGTAGACAATGGTGTATTGTTTTGGAAAAATCAATTTCCCTTGTGAGTTTTGATCGATGTTGTCAAAACGAGTTAGGATTTATTTCTTTCCTTACTCATTTTGCCAATGATTGCTTGATAGGTTCATACCTTAACAATAGTGGTCTCTTGTTTACCATCATGTTTCCTTTTTTCATTTTTCATACAGAATTAAATATACAGTGGGATCAATGATTTTTTCTAGCATTCCTACAAGTTATTTGCATACAAAAAATTGTTTGATTGTCAACCCTTTTACGAATATGTTTAGAAACATTGGATTTCTTACTATTGGGGAGCGAGTATTCTTCTCCTTATTGAAAAAATGCAGTCCATGAAAATATGAATAGGTATCTTTGAAACATGTTTCTAAAAACATGGACTCACATTTTCTCATTTGCAGTAGTGTTGACAATAATTGGAAGAGGGCGGGGCTTCCATACAGTGGTGTAACTCCACCAAAGGAGGCTATCTTCCTTAAAGAAAACTTTTGTTAGGTATATCTAGATAGCGATTATGAAGATTACCCTACTTATGGTTACACTAACTACTGGTTGGAATTGAATAGAAATAATTGGGGTTGTCTATTTGTTCGTATTGTTGAGATATATTGTTTGTCATTATGGTTATATAGGAATGAACTTGTTTGTGTTGTTAATAATGGCCGCACATCCATTTGGTCACTAGAAGAGATAGAAGATTTTGAATTTGGTCGACTATCAAAAGATAAAAGTCTAGAAAATGCTGAAGATGATTAGGTATTCAAATGGTTTTTACTTGAATCAGTCTCTATGGATATAAATAGTAAATTTGCAGGTTACCTACCTTTGTGTATAGTTCAAGAAAAATTCCTTATCCTAGGTTGGTCTGAAGTGTAGTTAAGTTATATGATTTAGTGACTGGATTGTGAAAAACAACAATTGTTGACCGATTGTTTGTTCTTGACGCGTCATGCTTCAATCTACAAAAGGTTGAAGATTTTGATGATTTCATTGAAAATGGAAATGTTTTCTTGCTTATTCCTAATGAAGATTCTATTGTTGAGATACCTCCACTACTTGTGGATGTATTTAATTACCCTTTGATGCATGAACATGTTTATTTTTTTTATATTTTTGAAGACCGTATATATGTTTAATGTTTTTAAATATTCTTTTTAATACCATCGTAATTGACATTTTGAAGTTGTACTCAGGGCATAGTTATGCTAAATTTGGAATGTGCTTCATAGCGTGGGTTGAATATTTTGATGCTGTCATTGACAATGAAAATGTTTCTTCTCTTATTCGAAATGGAAATTGTGTTGTTGACATAGCTCCAAATGTAGAGTGCAATTAGTGCACTAGATGCACTACCTATGCATGTATTGAAACAACGTTCAAGGCCTGAACATGTTTTTTTTATAACCTTGAAGACCCTATGTATGTTTAATGTTTTTAAATATTTTTTTGAAGATCATTGTAATTCACATTTTCAAGTTATACTTAGCAAATAGCTATGCTAAATTCTGAATGTGATTTGTAGCCTCAATCTTATATGTATAAACAGTTGAAGATTTTGATGATGTCATTCAAAATGGAAATGTTTTTGCGCTTATTGAAAATGCAAAGTGTATTGTTCACATATCTGCACTACCCTTGGATGCATTGAGTTATCCTTTGAGGTTGTAGACCCTATGTATGTTTAGTGTTTTTTGATATCTTTTTAACATCATTAGGATTCACATTTTGAAGTTATACTTAGGATGTACATATGCTAAATTTGGAATGGAGTTCGTATTTATTTATTTTTTGTAATTTGTAAAAATATGAAAGTTCTTCGTACTTATTGGAAAGAAAGGTTTTGTTAGCTTGATTCCATAATTAGTGGAATTTGTTATTGTATCAATTATGTGTACGGGGATACTTTTTGCATTTGTTTGAAGTTTGTTACGGGAAACATAATTTCTTTAATATTTATTCTATTGAATTTTGTTAGTCTATAATTTTTTCAATATTAAAGAGTATGAATTAGGCATGAAGGATATTGTGAAACAAGTTTTGAACTAACTTTGACGTCAGCAAGAAATGTTGAGTGAACTAAGAGGAAAGAATGGTGCGAAAATAACTCACTCTTCCCGTACACGACAACGATCAAAAGGATTCTAGTGTGAGTGGTATTAGTAGAATAAGGAAGTCATTAAAGCACAAAGAAGAGTTGTGTATCAATGAAATAAAATAGATTTAGCAAATGATGAAGTAGGAGGATGTGTAAATTGTAAGTATGAAAAGAGGAGTGGTTTTATGTAGCAAAGTTTTTTTTTTATGTTTATTTTGTTGAATGTTTATGATGTGAATGAAATTATATTTTTTGAACGTTTACTAACTCTCATCTTCTTTAGAAACATTTTTTTTTGAAAGAGAGTCTTCATATGAACAACGGTCATATTTTCTATGAAAAAAATGAAAGAAATGCAATTTTGGGAGTTGATGAAAACTATAGGAATGGACAATTTCCTAGAATGGTAGAAAATTTGGGAGATTGTGTTGGCGAATAGGGTCAGTTCTTTTATGGTACTAACTATATTACTAATATAGTTACACCTGTTGAATTTGTATGTAATGTGTTTTTCGTAGCAGTTCAAGTTTTTTTATTTTGCACTTTTGTTTTTTCAAGTGAAGTTTTTACTGTTGTACTTTTTCCCGTATTGTTTTTTCAGAACAGTCTTGAAATTATTACTAACCAAAATATAGATTCAAAAGTAGCCAAACCTTTATTTCTTTCTAAATGTGAGTGTCGATGACCAACTTGTCAAACTTTATGAAATGATGAAATAGATGGTTTCAGTAATCGTAAGTTTAGAAATTTTCGTCCTTATGTAGGAGAACATTTTGTTGGCATGTTTTCTTTCTTTGTTGTTGATTCTCTTAAAATTTTGTTGTTATTGCATATATTTTCTGAAATGTTCTACGTTTTAGAACATTGTGTTTACATATGAACCCTTGATAGAGATGAGAACCTTAGGGGCTATGGAAATGGTGGAAGAGATGTTGAAATGGAAGATAGGGAATCTAATTCCATTGAAAAACTTGTTGTATATGACTTTTTTGGTGATAGTAATATGCTTCCTAGAATGGTTGATAATTTAGGCCGGTCTGTTGGAAACGTTGAAACCAATATTTATCGACGTGTCTTTAGATAGAATATTGTTGAAGCGAAAGAATGTGAGGACAATTTTCCTCTTGGCAGAGCATAGGTGCTGAATGAAAATTTATTTTGAAAGTTTTACTGCCTCTGAATGTTAAATATATATTATTTTACACATTTATTTCTTGACAATTTTTGGTAGATTACTCCTCAATTGAATAGTGGTTGACAAACAAATTTGCAAGCAATGCAAGCAGTATGATTTCCACTACTTGGACATGGATGATGCAACCATGAAGAAAATGTAAATTATTTTTGTTTCATTAACAAATTGAATTTATTTTGTAGATTTTCATTCTTACAAAGGTTATTTTCTTTGTTTGAAATAGAATTTCCTTAGGTGTAATGAATGTAGAAGAATGATTTCCCATTTTCTTATGGAAATAAATGATAAAACAAATACTCTAGTTGCACGAGTTGTTTCACATCATTGCCAACCTAGAATGGTGTCACATAGAGAAATGAAAGTTCTCCCTATCATTTTAGCGAAGGCATGGTTGATGTCAATAAAAACTTTCAGTCGAGTGTTGACAATTTTTCTGTCATGCATATGTTCTATGTATGCAAATAATGTTATCCTGGTACAAGTTGTGAGATTGCACAAGGGGCCCATTTGTAAAAGATGTAAGTGTGAAAAAGGTGTTCATCACTTTTCTCACTTTAACAACATGGATCCAGGTGAACAACCTAGGGTTCTAATGGTTTTTATAGAAGTTGAAGAGATTTTAATAGTGCGGTTAAATCCAATGTTGAAAGTGACACATGCTCGTTGTGGTAAATATAAATATAGCAGCCACATGATAAATTTTCCACAAGATATTTCTTCAATCGTGAAGAAGCTTCCACTATGTGTTGAAGAACTAGATTTTTTTATTATAAGTAGGCAAGGTGCTCAATCTGAATACTATGAATGTTATGTGAAGAGACAATGTGTTATGGACGCATTGCGTTATAAAATTGAAATGGATAAGTACTGTAGGGATGTGGAAATTGACATGGATTCAGTTGTTGCTCTCCCAAAAACACCTATTGATGTTTCTAGCAGGTTACAATATGTTGATAGTCATGTTGATTGTTAGAAAATTATATATTACATAGCAGTGGAACAAATCAAATATTGCGGAGATATAAACATAGAAAATGCATAAAACAAGAGAGACACAGACATACATGGTTCACTCAGCTTGGGCTACATCCACAGAGAAACAGCTAGTTCTTCTTTTTATATTATCTAGAAAACTCAAGAGATACAACCTACAGCATATCCATTGTAATTCCCTCTTCGCTCTCAATCTCCTCTCTCTTCCTCACTTAGAATACAAATATACATAGATGCAATACAATTCCCTCATATATAGTGAGGGGTTGCCTTCTAGGGCATACAACCTTAAATTAAACATAACTTCTACCGTCATATCTCCACCTAATCAACGGCCCAGATTGACTACGAAGTTACAACATTTTACAAGGCAATTTTACATCTATTCTTAGCTTTGGTGGCGCTGCCACCACCCACCCACCCAACAACCCCCCTAAAACAAATATTCTACGAGAGGCGTTGCCACCCAATTACAAACTGGGGTCCAATGTGGCGATACCTTTGAATACAGAAGATAATCAGGCTCCACACCCAACAATTGATGATATAGCAAGGATGGATACAGAGATTGAAACATACGATCCTAATTTTTTGCATTGTCACCCATCATCCTTCTTTCTCATTGGCCTAACGGATTCAGGGAAGTTGGTCAAATGAGAAGATTTATTGAGAATGCAAATAACACATCCTATGAACAAGTACATTGGCTAGATATTTAATATAACACTAAAGGACTACTACATATGGAATTACCTACTTTATTCCCTATAGGTGACTCTGATTGGTTGCATCCTCGTATTTGAAATTTTGAGATGGATGAATACGGTTTGCATCTATTGAAATTTTATGATCAAAGATTTGGAAGCCATCCTCGGTTTCGATATTTCTTGTTGAATATCATTATGCGACATCGTACTTAGGGAATAACTTCATTTGTTTTGAAGAAAAATATTCATGAAAATGCACGCGCAACTATTGGGGAGTTACATCGGCAACTTTTTGATCTCCCAAAAAATAAGTTGAGAGTTTGTAGATTATTGTGGAGAGAATTTTGTGAATTTTTATTCGAATTTTCCATAGTCTCCATTTTTCAGTCTACATTTCAAGTCTATAGCAAGATTCATCATTAGGACCAATGTACAAAGAAGAGAAAGGAAAGAGGGAATAAATAAGGGAGGGAAGCAAGAAAGGAGGAGGAGAGACTACCAACAAATCCACATATGAAGAAAACCCTAGGAAAGGAAAACTATAACAAAGAATGAATGGAATATCTAATTTTAATATTAAAAATTAATTAATTTTCTCGTTGATAATTTTTTATTGATTTTTAATTTGTTATTTTTATTAATTTTTAATAATTATAGAAATAACAAATTTAAAATTAAAATAAAAATATTAACAAAAAAATTAATAACTTTTTAATATTAAAATTAAATATTGTGTTCATGCTTTATTATAGTTTTTCTTTCCTAGGGTTTTCTTCATTATGTGGATTTGTCGGTTGACTCTCCTTCTCCTTTCTAGATTCCCTCCCTTATTTATTCCTTCTCTCCTTTCTCTTATTTGTGCGTTAGTCATGATGATGAGTCTTTCTGTAGACTCGAAACGTAGACTAAAAAATGGAGACTGTGGACAATCAAAATAAAAAATCTCAAAATAATAAGGTGGCTAAGAGTTTAATGCATGTTGGATCTTCTCTTAGGGGTACGATGGCTTATTGGACAAAGTCTCATTCTAAATTAATGGATATGATTACCAATTTGGCTTGCCCTAGTTTGTTTTTTAAATTGTGTGTGGATGATACAAAGTGGCCTTATTTCAAGTCTTTTGCCTTCAAACATATATTTCTATCGAGAAAGTGATCATGTGAAAAAGATTGAAAATTTAATTCAATACCTAGATACAACTACTATGTGCATGCACAAAAGATTCAATATCTTTCGTGACATAGTCTTGCTGAGATATCTTGGTGTTATAGACTTTTGGTATAGGTTTGTTGTCATTCCTTTCCCATTAGTTTATAATGATTTGAAGGAAAACATATCTTCTTATGATTTTTTATTATATGGTAACTTCATGTTTTCAATCTTGTTAGGTATGAGTGGCAACATAGATGTTTGACTCACATCCATAGCTTTTTTTGGTTGCATGAAGCCCTAGCTATGGAAATATTGGATTAGTCCAATGCCATTATTGTTAGTGTAGAAAAGTGTTACTTTGAAAAATATGTTATAGCTTGGAATATGCATGACATACATCGTCGAAATGTCATGATCCCTTGAACTGTAAATGATGATCCATGTCCTTCGAATACTCAACAAATTTTTTCTTGTGATCTTGAAGAAGATTATAAGCATTTAGTGAACTATGTGGAAAGACATACAAAATGAAGTGTTGATTCTAGTTTACGTAAAAGAAGGTTTTTCCTTTCATGTCGTTATCATACTCCATGGGAGTCAATATTTTGCATAGACGAAAATGGGAGAAAAAAGTAGGAACCAAGACGAAATGATGACCATATAAATGTTCACAATGTTGAAGTTTTAACAATGTGGCAAGCAAATGTTGATTATCAGCCAGTTGTTTCATGACATCAAGTTTTTAAGTATATTGAAAAATATGCTTCAAAGGCAAAGCGAAGATAAAAGGCTTATCATGAAATGTTGATGAGAGTTCCTAGTGGAAGTGAGTCTAAGGCTCTTGTATTATCTGTGTATAAAGATTCCTTGTTGAGACACTTGTTGAGCGCGACGTTGGAGCTCAAGAGACATTCCATTTGTTGCTAAAACTACCTCTTGTTTTCTATAGCCATAAATTCTTTTCCTTAAATGCTGGAAAGAAAGTCTACCAAAGGATTTCATTGCATTCTGATGAAGTTTCATGTGGAAACAATTTAATTTAGGTTTATCAAAGCTGGCCCATTTTTCGGAACATTTATGCTTTATAGAAAGAACAAGATCGTGGAATTTTAAGGAGAAGCATGGGTAGGGGAAATGGAGGCCACGTGATAACCATGCTATTGTTCATGTTTGGCCATGGTTTTATCTTGTTCCTAATGAGGGTTCGGAAGAGTTTGAAATGTTTTGTTGGAGTGAATTTCTTTTATACAAGTCATTTCATGACATTGGTTCAGATATCGGGTTTTCTACTGAAAATATTGTTCATAATTGGAAGAATTGGATATATTGTGTGTGGCATGTTCATCGAGGCCCTTTTCCAAATGAAGGCAATGAAGAGGATTTGGGGTCGCTTATGTTGGCATTATGTTTCTGGTATGGTTATATGTTACAGATGTTGTACTTGATGGCAACACCCATGGCATGGCTCTCAATATGATGAGAATTAAGAAGTACGCAGGAGAACAGTTCAGAAGAAGCGTACCCGCAGGTACGTCGTGCAGGGACCGCGTCCAGACACGCAGGTTACCCATTCATGAGGTGTGTACCCCGAGTGCACACACTTCAAGGCAGTAAAGCGTGCACACGTGGGGTTTCTTATGTTTAACCCTTGGTATTTAGCCGACGGTATTGTGTTATTATGGTTTTGGCCCGTGGTATTGATCCATAATTTGAGGAAGAGCTTGCCTATATCAAGCAAAGGAGATCATTTGGCTTGTGTATGCTTTTGGGTTGAATATCTTAAGGTCTGAAATATTTGGGTTATTGTTTCAAAAGCTTGATCTATATCAAAGTGAAGTGGAAAGTGAATCTGTGAAGGGTGATCTCTCGAGCACTTGATCAGATCTAGGCATCCATCTAACTTTAGCACACTGGTTCGGCCCCAATCTGAAGTACGCAGGTGTTTAACGGTGCCTCTGCGTTGGTACGCAGAGCAGAAATAGGCGAGCTACGTGGGTACGCAGAGAAGAAGAAGGGTGACTGCGTAGGTACGCAACGCAGAGACAGGTGAACTGTGTGGGTACGCAGAGCAGCAGTGGTTCAGGTGCGTACCCACAGTCAAGGTACGCGGCGCGATAGTGCATTTGGGTGCGTGACTACTGTGGTAGTACGCGGCGGGATAGTGCATTTGGGTGCGTACTGTACGTAGCGCGGTAGAAGAATCAGTGCGTGGGCATGCAGTGCAGCAGAAGGAACTCTGCGGGTATACGCAGAGAAGAAGAGGGTGAAGTGCATAGCGACGCAGGCCAGAAGAAGGAAAATTGCGTATCTGTCTTAAGATCTTTTGTTCATTGATTTTTCTGTTGATAGGGTGTTCTGGGTTTAGTTTACTGTTATTGTGGATTTGGTTAACTGTGTGATTTACTGGTACTTGATGATCATTTGATGTGTATGGATCCAGTTTGAAAATTTATGAAAAGTGGCCCTTGTAAGAAAAGAAGTAGGGGGTTGTAGCTCCCTTCCAGGAGAGATTGGAAAACGAGAGAGAGTTGTAGCTCTCTGCAATTTGCAGCCTGCGTACTGGTAAAGGAATGCACCGGTACAAGACCATTGTATAAGAAGTTTCTAATTTGAAAGAAGATAGAGACATATTGCAGCAGGTGGTTTTCACCCACATTGGGTTTCCACCTTATATCTGGTGTTCTTTGATGTGACTGTCTGTTTTTTTCTTGTTCATGCTCATTGTTTTATGGTACTGATATGCAAAAATAATTCAAAGTATAAATAAGGAAGAATTATTAAAAGGACTAGATAATACTGATTCACCCCCCCTCTCAGTATTATTTTCAACAATTGGTATCAGAGCAGGTCCTTCTAAAGAAGCTTGATGGCTTGAAGGAAGATCTTTCATCATGAGCAACTACGAGAGGGAAGCATCTATCAGGCCACTGATTTTTGATGGGACAAACTTCAATTATTGGAAGGTAAGAGTTACTGCATATCTTCAATCTCTTGGTACGGATGTTTGGGATATCATAGAGACAGCCTACACTTTTCCTTCAGCTACTCCTACAGATGCGGCCGAAAAGAAGAAATATGAAACAAATTCTAAAGCAGTCAATACATTGCTGGGATGCTTATCTCAAACAGAGTTTGTGAAGGTTATGCAATATAAATCAGCAAAAGAAATATGGGACAAGATTGTCTTGAGCTACGAAGGAGATGAACAGTTAAAGCGTGCTAAACTTCAAACTCTCAGGATTCAGTATGAGAATCTCACGATGTATAATGATGAAAGTGTGGCTAACTACTTTCTTCGGGTAGATGAGATTGTTAATTGCATGAAAAATTTGGGTGAAGAAATAAAAGAGGCTATTGTGGTTGAAAAGGTTCTAAGGTCATTGTCCCCAAAGTTTGAATCTAAAGTATCTGCAGTTGAAGAAAAGGAAAATCTACGAATTCTTACTATGTCTCAGCTACATGGAATTCTAACTGCTTATGAAATGAGAAAGGGAGGTCCATCAGATAGAAGAGAAGCTGCTTTCAAGGCATCAGGCAAAGAAGATTATTATGAAGCAAGTCACGTACCAGAAGAAGAAGAAGAAGAATCAAATTTTGTCAGAAATATTCAAAGGGGTTCTCGAAGGTTCAGAGGTAAGCTACCTTTTAAATGCTTTGCTTGTGGAAGAGTAGGTCATTATGCTGCAAAATGTCCTTATAAGGATAAAGGAAAGGAACCTGCTAGATGGAACACGAAACAAGGTGCAAATAAGAAAAGCTACTACACTCATGAAGATAGTGATGGTCTATCACAGTGATGAAGATGAACAAGGTAATGAATATAAACTGTTAATGGAAATTGAAGATGATGATTATATGGATGCTATAGATGTAGATAACCTTTATGAAGAAATTACTAGACTCAAGAGAGGTATAGAAGAAAAGAATATGATCATTAATACTCTACAAATTCAAATTGATGAAAGGAAAAACATTTTGAAAAGTTAGAAGGTGAAATTGTTGCTCTTAGAAAAGAGATTGAGAAAACAAAAGCATTTAATCTTAAGTTTGTCAAAGGATCTGAAACTCTAGATGAGATTATCAATGTACAGCGTTCCCCTCTAAACAAGACAGGTCTGGGCTATAATGGAGAAACTTCTCAAGCATCCACTTCAAAAATTTATCTCGATGCAGCAAAAAGGAGTGAGCAAAAGCACAATGGAGAGTATCAGGTAAAACAGGGACAAATTGAAAACAAAGGCTATCAGGGCAATCCGTTTTAAGAGTGAACAAAAGCTACAACCAGCCACAGGTAAAGTCTTCTCAATTTGGTTCAAGAATGAATAACAATAGAGATTACAATCACTTGGCCGGTAGATTTGATAACGCAGAAGTTTCTTCAATGGACAATGTTTTTCTTGTCATAACTTTGGTCACAAAGCAGCTCAATGTGTTGCATATAAGACAATCATGACTAGAGAAGCTCAAAAACAAAGAAGTATGACTGGGATTACAAAAAGGACCTATAACAATTTTTCGGCTCTTGAAAATGAAGTTGAATGTTCTATTTGCAATAACTTTGGTCATGGAGATTCTGAATGCAGGAGTAGGTTTCAGCAGACAAAGGAACAACCCTCAAGCACCAGAACATGGAGAATAAAGGAACCACAAACAGAAAGATGTGGGATAGCCTTTTATGCAGAGGGACAGGAAAATCTATGGTACATCGATGTGGATGTTCGAAGCAAATGACAGGTGATAAAGAAAAACTTGAATCATATTCTGCTTTAGAAAAGGGAAAGAAAGTTTCTTTTGGAAATGATACTCCAGCAGCTATAAAAGGAAAAGGCACTGCTCAGCTGAAGGAAAAGGTCAAAGCTGGAAACGTTTTGTATGTTGATGGATTGAAGCATAATCTTCTGAGTGTCAGCCAGATGTGTGATCAAGGAACCGAGGTAATATTTAGATCAAATGGATGTCGTGTTCATGATCTTGATACAATTGAAACACAGATCAAAGGTAGAAGAACTCCAAATAATCTATACATATTTGAAGAAGGACAACAACAATGCTATTTAAGCAAGGATGATGAACACTAGTTATGGCACCGGAGGTTGGGGCATCTAAGCTTTTCACAAATAAG
>APFE031645868.1:44023-98764 GCA_000404065.3 Pinus taeda | reverse complement strand
CATCAATTTTCAGACTGGATCCATGAACATCAAACGATCATCAAGAAATTCTTCATCAACCAAACTCCTTTTCACCAACTAGATCTGAAATCAAGTAGATACTTCTCTGCGAGCTATACCCAACCACAGTACCACACAACAGAACCCAGAACACAGCAGCAATAAGCAGAAACAGCTAGATCATAGCTTAAAGCATATACGCAATTTCAACAGTCTGCAACTTGCGTGCATACGCATCTGCGTATGGAACAACCTGCTATACGCGCCTTTACTTCCCCTAAACTGCGTGTATACGCGCCTTCGCTTTACTGAACCTGCGTACAAATCTATAAAGGACAACACACTCTTCCAGATATTCAATCACTAATTAGCCCAGATTATAAATCAGATAAGCGCCACATGAAGTAGATCAAAATCATACAGAGATACTATCATTTAGACTTAAAGATTATGACCCATGAATAGACCTTATCCTTCCTTTTGTGCTAAGGTTCCTCCTTCCTTCAGATCCAAATCTGCGTCACCATCCAATATACCAGCTATAGCACTTTTTCAGATCTTCAATAATAATCCAGATGGTCATTTGTCACAAGATCCCCTTCCTCTTTTATAGTCCAAGGACTTCCCCAATACCATGGTTCAAAACCATAACATTTCAATACCATGAACCCAAAACAATGGATCGACACAATTGACGAGACGCCATGGTCCAAAAACATAGGTTCAAGTTCCAAGATCTAACTGCCATGGACCAAAAGAATGATCACCAACATATACGCGCTTTTGAAAAGTATACCCCGCGTGTATATGCGCCTTCATCTAGATGAACCTGCGTATATGTCTTTTTCTACTTTCTGATCGCCTGAACTGAGATCTGTTACCAAAGAAGGTTTCCATCAAGGACAACACCTGTGCCATAGCACCAAACTTGTGCCATAATGCCAACAATGTTCAAGAGCAACTTGCTGCCATAAAGTGGTTTACCCCTTTTCCCATTTTCTGCAGTCATTGCTGACCAATATCTCTTTATTTTTATCAACCTTTAGGAGGATAACATATGGTTGTTGTATAATTCCATGCTTCAGGTGAACCCATTGCTGTGTGATGTTTTAACGAGTCTAGCGAAGGTGGAACTCGGTCTTGTCATGATGGACAAGTTTGTTGGTATTTGATGTTTTACCGAGTTTAAAGACAATGATAATTTGGTCCTTTTGATGTTTAGAGAGGTTGAAAATGGACAAAAAGAAAACTCCACAAGTTATTTTTCGTAGATTTGTCTCTCAAGTTCGAAAAAGCGTAAAACAATACAAGAGAGAATCTATTGACCATGTTCAGTCAACGTATTCCTTTTTCGTAAATAATCTATCTCAGTCTGGAAAAGGGTTAAACTTATACTGAGTAGCTGTCATTTCCAATCCATTAACAAGCTAAAAAGGATAAGCACTTGACAATATTTTCATATTTCGAGAGTCTTAAAAGAGCTTAAAGAGGACTCCAAGGGGGTTCCTTTTTTCAATGTTTAACAGAGCTCGAAAAGGAGATAAAAGTATGCTCTGTGGTCAAAATACAATTCATGATCGTGCCCGTCAAATTCAATAAGTTAGTTGTAAATATGTTTAAAGAAACACCAAACAGATTAAACATGCTTGTTTCATTGGTGAAAATAGGTAAATACTAAAGTTTACTCATTTAATGATCATGAAATAAACATAAAAACAAGAATTTACCATGTTATTTTCACCATTTGATATTTACCATTCAGTTTGTGCTTTGACCCTATTTTTTACCTCGATCTTCATCAGTTGATTGCAAGATATTCTGTGGATCATTTCTTGTGCCATCTAGACTAGGTAGGAGATATAGCCTTCCTCTTTCTTTTCATGTCATTCTATTACTATTTCATGCAATTTTTTAGGGTTTTTAGGGCCCCTAGGGTTTGAGCTTTTCGCCATGGGATTAGAGAAAGCTTGCATGTCAAAAATATCACTGGGAAGCACCTAGACAGAAGGCAATCTGCACTATCATGCATTGTCTCCTTGCTTGGGCTACACTGGGTGAGTTTCACAAACTTGTTTCACCAAATTGACCCAAAATTTCTGTAGTTTTTTGCATGAAAAGGATCCTAACTAAGCTTATTGTTTGATTTCAAGCTTTCATTGGATCAGAATGTCTATTACTTGGCAAGAAAGAGAGCATGAAGAACAAGACATGGTTTCCCTAAATGATCCAGGTATAGTTGAGGCCCTTAGAAACTGTGGATTGCTCAAATACTTCAGGTTGTCCAAAATGAGGCAACAATTAGAACTATTATAGTTCTTAGTTCATGCATGGGATCCGACAGATCAGGATTTTCACATAAGGGACAAAGTGGTCCCTATTGTGATCAATGATGTTTACTTTCTTATAGGGTTTTTGAGACGTGGTGCCTCCATATCTCTTTTAGGTTCTTCCCGTGGAGGGGAGTCAGTGAAGGACTATGTTCAACAATTATGTCGACTAGGTACACAACCTAGCAAGAATGGAAAGATAATCATCAAAGATATTCATGATTTTCCTTTCAGAATAGTCCTTTTCACCATCACAAAATGGGCAGGTAGTGTGACACTTCATCTAGCAAACTGATCATATATGCAGTATGCACTTGATTGTCTTGAGCCAACTTTATTTAACTGGTGTGAGGTAGTAATTTCTTGATTGAAAGAGCAACCGACAAAGGTTAAGAGCAGTAAGACAAATAAATTTAGCTATGGATCACTCTTAATTGCTTTTACGTTAGAGAGATTTCCATTGATGCAACCCCAGCATGTAACACTGGGTGTAGCTGGTCCTAGAGATCCACGGATGTAGAAGTGGGTCGAATTGATGGCTATACATGTTGGTCAATCATCGATTACATTTTCCACTGCATTCTTTCATTGGCTCAATCGACAACACATTGTCATTGATGAGCATCCATAGTCAGGGATGGATTTTCATGGAGATCCAGGATTGAGTTTAAGAGTGGGCACTCAATGGGGTGATATAGGTAAACTATTTTTCACCAAAATGTTTTTTGATTTTTAAGTTTCTACATATTTTTGTGTTTTCATGCTCCAAGACTAATCATTCTCATGCATGCAGATGTGGGTACTGTTTGACTTGTGAGGCACCAATAGGAGGCAGGTGGGCCAGCGTGGAGAAATGTTGGGAGAGAAGTTCTCCAGGATTTGGATTTGGCCGAGACATTGGCAGAGTGGAAGGATCATGTGGAGGGATTAACTCTTGGTATTCCAGATGTCTAGATTGAGGAGTTACCTATGAGGCTATAGCACCATACTATTGGTGTTCCAGGGCATTGGATGTGGCTCTTGTGCATGATAGCTCAAGTTGTGACCTGTTATCATGAGCATCACTAGGCCTACTTAGGATGTTTTTTGCATGCATTTTGAGTTTTTACGTCAGATGACCAAACATGTCTTAGATACAAATTTTGTAAAAACTTTTGAAAACATCTATCTATTTTTACTTTCATAGTTTTTATATATATGGTTATGTGCAATCCTATTCAATTTATGATGTGAATTGAAAATTTACTTTTACATGTGTTGCAAATGTCTGTTTAACACATAGTTCCCTAATGAGTCGGTTAATATGTTAAAGTTTATGGAAATATGTTGATATTGAATGTACTCAAAATGTCTTTCCAAAAGATGAACTCTAAGGAACATAGGAAGAATCATTAGGTTTCAGATAGTATAAATGTTTGTTAGTTGTAGTACAACGAGTTGTGAGTCTAGCCTAATGATGATTTGGTAGATGCCAAGTGAATGGAATCAGAGAGAAGTTCAATCAATGTGCTATACTCAACGATATTGTTTGTCAATCAACTGATACAAATCCCTTGAAAACTCACTAACTCACCACTTGGAACGAAAATGGCCCATGCTGCAAAAGATAAGTTTTGCGTACTACAACTAGCACCATTTACGTAACCAAAAAATGGTTCCAAAGGTTCCGACATCTGCAACAAATGCGAAGCAGATTACTTAACCACATAAAAACTCTAAAAGACACACTGACACACACACATGCAATCAAATCATATATACATTGATTTTTGATACACTCAATTAAGCATAGTAACATTTGAGATACAACTTATTTTGGGGCTGTGACAATGGAATTCCATCATAATCCATCAACTCGTAGGTACCTTTTTCCAAAACACTCTTGACAATATAAGGACCGATCCATAATGGTTCAAATTTTCCTGCTCGTAGTTTATCAGCTTCCTTATCATGAAGCAAGACCAAGTCTCCTTCTGAGAAAACATGAGGCATGACATTTCTTTCATAGTGCGCCTTGATTCATTTATTATGCGCTTCGTTAACCAATGCATCTTCATGACGGGTTTTATCCAGATGGATAAGTTCTAAGAAACACGTTTCTTCTTCAAAAGTGTGGGGTAATAGGTCAATGGCGAGTTTGAGAGAAGAGATTTCACATTATATTGGCAAGATTGCCTCCAGACCATACACCAACTGAAAGGGTGTGAATCTAGTTCCATTTCTCACCAAGGTTTGATATTCCCACAAGGCAGAGTACAGGATTAAATGCGAGTTTCATTTATGAACCCCTATCATTCTTTGAAGCATTCACTTCAGGACTTTGTTGATGGTCTCAACTTGTCCATTAGCTTTTGAATAATAAGGAGTAGAACTGTCATGTGAAAGTCCTAACTTGGCAGTTAACTCAGCCATCATGTGATTGTGAAAATGAAACCCATGATCTATAACTATAGCCTGTGGTACACCAAACTACGCAACCACGTGGTTGAAAAAGAAAAGTGCAGTTGTCTTGTCACTGTTATTCAATGTTGGCCTTGCCTTGGCCCATTTTGTAAAATAGCCAATGATGACTATAATGTACCCATGCCCCCAACCAAGGTGGAGTTACATTTCATAAATTCAATGCCCCATTTGGCAAATGGTCCAATAGCGACAACAAAATGCAATCGTGCAGGTGGTAATCTAGCTTTACAGTTATAGATCTGGAATATGTGACAACTTTTGAAGGAAATTATGCAATCTTTGAATATGGTAGGCTATAAGTAACCAACACGAATAATTTTTTGTGCAGTAGCATAACCAGATAAGTGTCCACCATAAGCACCCGAACGACAATCATTCAAAAATTTCTTAGCTTCCTCATGAGTGAGGCACCTTCTTAAAGTCATATCGATACCACGATGGTAAAGAGTTTTTCCAATGATCAGATAATCTTTGTATTAGTATCGAATACCTCGTTGTTGCGAGCAAGAGGTATCAAGTCAGAAAGTTTGGGTCTAGAGATAAATCAGTATATCTCCATACCATGCATCAAATGATGAAATTAGTAACAGAGACTCATCCAAAATTGATGGTTCTGAAGTTGAATCAATGGTATTCGAGGGAATGTCGCAAAGAAGCTCGACAAAAACTAGAGGTTTCTTTAATTTGGATTTGATGAATTCCAAATCAAATTCCTGTAAAATGATGATCCATTTTGAGTATTTCCCCCCCAGCAATTGACATAACAAAATATATGTCATAGGGTTGCAATCTGAAATGACAATGGTCTTTTGGAGCAGGATGTAGTGGCAAAATCTCTGTACAACTTAAATAACAACCAGAGCTAAATTTTTTATGTAAGATTACTTAACTTCTGTATCATTAATATTTCAGCTCAAATATTATATCAGATCTTCAATCCCATCTACTTCTTGGACTAAAACCATTCCAATGGTTGTATCTGTAGCAGAAAGATACAAGAAGTAGTCATTTTGATCATTCAAGGAATACATTAATGAGGCCATAATCAAGGTATCTTTAAGAGTATCAAAGGAAGCTTACGTGACCTAATCCTAATGGAAGGTTATCCCCTTTTTCAAAAGACGAGTAAATCCTTTAGCCGTTTCAACATAATTGGGAATGAACCTCCTTAGGAAGTTAGCCTTCCCTTGGAGTCTCTGTAACTATAGTAGATTGGAAGGTCGAGGCAAGTCAAGAATTTCCTAAACCTTAAGTGGATCGAGTCCAATTCCCTCCTTAGACACTATGAATCCAAGCAAATGACCAGAATAAACAAAACACACATTTGTCTGGATTGAGTCATATTTTGTAGTGTCGACATTGTAAAAATATATCTCTCAAATGCTGCGGGTGATTAGACCGCTTTCATGAATGAGAAGGTAAATCATCAAGGTATGGTTGAACAATGTGTTTGATGTCATGGAAGGAATAGTTCATTGCCCTCTGAAAATTTTCCCTTGTGTTCTTCAAACCGAAAGGGAGTTTCTTATCAGTGAATGTGCCCCATTGAAAAATAAAATAAATTTTGGATTGGTCTTCTGGGTAGATATAGATCTAATTATAGATATAAAATCCATCCATAAATGATAATATTTCACGTCTGGCACATTCATCAATAATCTGGTCGATAAAGGGAGTGGGATAATTTCCTTTTGGAAAAGCTTGATTAACATCCCTATAATTGACACGCACTCGTATTGGCCCTTGTTTCTTCATGATAGGAACAATATTGGAAACCCAATTAGTAAGAGGAATAGGGTAAATGAAACCAACATTCAAAAGTTTTTCAACTTCTATTTTAATAGCAGTGGCCTTCTTCAGATGAATAGGATGGAGGCACTGTCACACTGATTTGACATCAGGATACATTTTGATTTCATGTTCAACTATAATAGAGTAAATTCCTAGCATCTCCTCATATGACCATGCAAATATATCTCGGCGTTCATGAAAGAGAGAATGGTAAATATCAAGTTTTGATGGAGAACAAGATTTGCCAACATGAATGTCTTCTACAATGTTAGGTTTGGTCAAAATATTGATAGAAATAGTTTCTTTGATATTTGAAAAGTTTCGCTCAGAATCTACTGTATCTATGAAAACATAATTTGGAAGGAAATCAACAACTGAAGGGTGATTAAGTTCGTTCGAATAATCTTCTATGTGATCTAGAAGATAGGAATGATGATGATAATCTTCCCATCGTTCTCCTTTCGTCATCATTGATTGGATGATTCCTTAATTGGTAGAAAATATACATGAAAAAGGATTGGAGGAAGTACCATATTCTAATGAACGATCTACCCATAAAATTGACAAAGATGGATTTGGGTTTGCCACACAAACTTGAAAGATTGATTGCTATGCAGGCTCAATAGGGCTTAGCGGCATGATTTCATTACTACTAGCAACTTCAAAGCTATTGGTAATCTTCCTTAAGTCAGATGAAGTGGAAGATATCATGTTGCAAGTCTCAACTTTTGTTGCTTCCGCCAAATTTGATGGTGGTGGTAGTGAAAAAGTACCCATTAGGGAAGGATCTTTAAAGAGACCTACACCCAATGTTTTGATGTGATACCGGGGGTCCATGTACCAACGGAATGCTTCTAGTAGCCTATGAAATAGAGGCAAAGAATGTGAGTTGGTCAATAACTGTGATTCTGCCCTTATGAGGGAATGTAATCATACAAAAAATTATGTTGAAACCACAACAACCATAGAATAAACCCACGATCTTCCTAGTAAAATGTTGTAGTCAAGGTGTCTATCAAAAACCTCAACTTCAACAGTTACTATTTTGCCTCCTAGTTCAATTTGTAGATTACTCAATATTCCACAAGGTGTATATGTGAGACTGTCAAAAGCTTTTAATGTTGTTGGTGAACATGACAAAGGTGGTGAGCCAAGTGTTTTCCAGCAACTCATAGACATAATACAAGTAGATTCCCCCCTCGTCAATAATGGTTCGATGAACAAGTTTATTCAAGGAATTTACTTGAATCAGGAATGCTAATTGCGCTGGTGACTATGGTGTATAACCCGCATGGCTGAAAACCACAATATTGGAATAAGTTGGATTGGTTCCACCAATTGCTGACAGCTAAGCCTTCTTTTGGGAGCAACAGTTCTAAAGCACCTCGAGCGTTGACATAGCAGAAGGTGACTGAGCCAAATCTCTACTATATTATAATTATGTGTAGCTTGAGCCTAAGGGTTAAATGTTGATTTATGTACAGCTCCCTTAGGCAGTTTTATTGTTAACTCTGTTGTAATAGGTGGTGGAATAGGATCAGACGAAGTCGAGGTCAACGGATTAGGTTGATCAACCTAGTTATTCAGTGACAATAGTTGGTTACCATAATCTTTACTTCATGTTGACACCAAAATATCATTTTTCAGCTTAGAGGCAGATAACATAAGCACTTGGGAAGTGGAAGCATGGTTTGTAGCAACCATGTGTGTCTCTAGGTTTGGAAAAGGATCAGTCAACACTGCAGATGCATTAGAAATCTTTAGAAGCTTTGGGACTTCGGAGCAGTGAGGACAATGTCACGTAAAATGCTCATCGTTACATATCAAACATGGGCAACGAGGTTTCCTAGCTGAAGGAGAGGAATCATATGATTTCTCTTGAGGGGAGTTATTTTGTTTCTTCTTTTTTTCCCCTTCTTTCTTCCTGGTTTCTTTTCATTCTTGCCTTTGTCAGATGACACAGCATTGATTTCGGAACCAAGAGTGTTATCAGTTGCATTTGATGTTTGATTGGAAATGGAAAGTGTTTGATCAGATGGTCTACCTGCCGTTTCTGTGCTTGAAGAACCAATCACACCGTCACTGGCATGAGAGTCCTTACTAGATGGTGGTGGAGGAACAATGAAATCTGGTCGGAGTACATTTGAGATCTTGTCATAGAACATGCCAGATTATATGTATAAATCAAGTCCAAATATTGGGCACGAGAAATTACTTGCTCTTCAATGGAAACTCCACCTTTCACCACATCCTTAGTGATAGATGGTAGCAAGGATTTTATAAACCACTTAGCTAGGGGCTGATCAAGAACATAAGTTTATACCATTCGTTGACGATGATGCTACTCATGAATATGATCTGAGATATGAGTAACAATAGTTTGTTTAAAGTTGGTTAATAGTTCTATTCCAGTTTCATATTGTATGGGTAACTAGAAGTGGCTTAAAAATGTGGTAGCTAAGGTAGTGATGTTATCGAAAGAAGCTCATGGTAACTCAATGTACCACCTCACAGTCGGACCAATAAGCATTCTTTGGAAAAGATGTAGTCTAACAAAATCATCATTCAAGGAGTTTGATGAATACCATAAATGAAAAGTCATGACATGGTTGGATGGGCCTTCTCTAGGGTTTCCATTGAATTTCATAATATTGGAAGGTAACTTATGAGGAATCACTGGCCACCAAGGTGCATAAAGAATTGGGTCATGGATGAGCAGATTTAGATCCGGTAACTCAAGTGTCATAATGAAAGGCAAATGTCTATTGAGGTCAGGTTGAGCATATCCATGGTAAGATGGATTCCTTAAGAAATACGCCTCTGCATACTAGCATAAGGCATTTGTTGATGGTAACCTTGATATGTGTAAGTTTGTTGAGAAAATCTTGTGTAAGATTGTTGTTGTGCACCAAGATATATTTTCTATTGTCCAAACCCAGCATAGGATTGTTGACCAAGACCTGGATAAACGTGTTGCTAACCAAACCCAACATAGGCTTATTGACCAAGTATAGGATGAGTTCGGTGTTACTAGAATTGTTGTTATTGATATTGGGGCTGCCAAGGTTGTTGAAGCAACTGTTGCTGCTGTTGATACTATTATCACTCAAATTTTCCCAGAAGTTGTAAGAAGGGGAAAGGGGTCCAAGGTAACCACAAACCAATCTTTTAGATATAGAATCTATCCAATATGTATCCAGAGAGGGCTCTCTCTTTAAGTTTTAACTTTGTTTTGAAAGATATTAGACTAGTTATGAAGTTTAGGAGTTTTGTTTGAGTTTGGGCGGTGAGATTCAATAGCAAAGGGTAGGACTGACTAGTTTAGGCCATTGGGCTAATGGAGTCAAAGAACATGGCTTAACTAGACTTGGTTTCTTAGAAAAGGATGGTTTCACAAAGCAAGATAATCAAACAGGGAACAAATAAAGACTTGGAATAAATGGAATGGTTTTAAGATGGGTGAAAGGAAATTAAGAATCCTTCAACATACTTAAGAGAGTAGAACATGACTAACCATCAATAAAGAGAAATTAAGAATTATGTATTAAATGATTAAAATGAAAGAACTAGAAAACAAGAGCAATTAAGAATTCACTATTTATATAATTCAGAAGAAAACATAGAGAATAATAACGATTGAAAACTAAGTGCAATTAAGCATATTCTGAGTTATTCTTTTTCGTTTATCATTCAGATGTGAAACATAGATGATATTATGAACAAGGAAAACTTTAAAACACAAGGTATAGAGGACTTATTGATCCGGTGTTTGATTCAAGAATTCTGAGAAAAGTCCCTTGCACTAATTCTTTGTCCAACAAGCCATACAAAAGTTGAGTCCAACAACACTTTATTCCAAATAATCAATATTATAGCAATGTATCTGAATCCACTCTCAATACTCCAATTGAGGGAGTATTTATACAAAAATGTTACAAAAAATATCTCCTAACAATGTGAGATATATTTTAGGATGACTAAGAACAAGTTACAAGAAAATAAAGACAACTAGTCTCGAAGATAGGAGAAAAGTAAACTGCTGCTGTGCTGTTCCTATTCTCGCTGAGTGTGCTGGAGGCAGGACCTAGAATTTGGCTTGCTACTGTATTCTATAGTAACTCTGTGCTGGCTGCCCTATTTTGACTAATACTCTTTACCTATTCTGATACACTTCGACCTATTTGATCTCTGTTAATCTTTGTTCATCTTACCATGGTAAACAATGCAAAATTTACATTTTACCAAAGATACAATTACAAAATTTCTAACATGTCTTCCCACCATTTTTGCTCTGAAAATTTGTGCTTCTGAATTTTCCTCCGGGTCTCATCAGTTTCTGTGTATTTGAAAAAGTTAGGTTGGATTGTGAACAAGTGCTTTATCTCATGGTCAACATAGAATAAGTTCTCTAAGCTATCATAGAGAACTCGGCCTGTGGGGAGTGCTTTTATTCCTGATGCACTTGTGGATGAACTAGCTTGACTGCCGGCATACTTACTCAATTTTTCTACATAATCTATGTGCTTCATTAATCAGTCATTAATTACCAGAGGACTTGGTAGCCCTTTATTTGCAAAACAGTGAATTTGTCCATAAAAGAATTGATTTCCACCTGCATATCCTAGCATCTTCTCTCCAAGTTCTGCATCAAAGTTCTCTTAGTTAGTGCCCTTTTGATTTATAAAATAGTTTCTATCCTATCTGAGATGCCTAGTTCTTCCAGATGTTCCTTATTTATGTTATTCAAAAAGTGTATAAGCCGGTTGGCTTCATCTGGCATTTGTCCTAACAAAGCTCTTGTCTTCTGAATTTTTCCCTGTGCTTATTTCACTAGATCAATTTGTTCAAAGGTCACCTGGATGGATGGCCATACATCATTTATAGATTGAGTGATGTTGCCCCAAATAATTTTCGTGATTTCTGCCAGGGGCTTGTCAAAAGTGAGATATTTTTCTAATTCCTTCACTTTATTTTCTAAAGCTTTGATCTCTCTTGTTTTCTCCACAACATTTATCTTTGAGATATTATAATATGTTTCCATTTTAGCCAACTATTCTTTTACCTATTTTATTTTTGACACTTGTAGCCTCATGTCTTCCATTGCTTTAGTCAGCTCTTCTGTACTCAAATTGGTATTGTTGCCTAGTGTTATTCCTGTTGTAACTATACCTGTGACCACCTCTGTTGTGGCTGCTGGGACATTTGGAGCTAAGGCTGTCCCAAGCGTAGATGGGACTATTGTTGAGACTATGGGAATTACCTCAGGAGGCTGAGACGTTGACTATCCCTGCTTGTCCTTTAGTGCATTTTCTAAAGCTTTCGCTGTGTGATCCAATCTTTCATTTAGTTTCAAGAGTAGGTCCATCATCTCTTCTTCAGATTTCTGTTTAATAACCTCAGCAGTCTGTGGGTGCCTTGAAGGAGGTAGCTTGAGCTATTTCCTCAGGGCAGCAATGAATTCTTCTTTCTTCTTGATCAGTGCTTCTATGCCTTTAGCATCTTTGGGATCATGTCCCAATCCGATGATGATTTCTTCTAATGATTTTATTCTATTATCCTTAGCTAGGGAAGAGGCTTTCTCCAACTGTAGTTGAGCAGTTATATTGTCCAAGGAGTTTTGTAGCTTGTGGGCCATCATCGCTTTACCAACTAATGTGGAATAGACCATTTATCTAGTTTTCTTGTGAAGTTCAATTTGATCCATAGGATGAATGTCCTTGGCTAAGACCTCCAAGTTTTTTCTGATGTAATCTGCTACTGACTCATTATCATCTTTCCTTCTTAGATATCATAGGCTAACATTAGCCTTTGCTGATTTGTGGGGGCCATTTTTAAATATTGATTGTACATTTGAATCCTTACTAGGTCATTTCTGGCCTTTATTTCTGTGAATGTCTTCTTGATATCTGAGGCCTATTTACTTTGTGGCATAAGGGATGACACTTCTGCACTGCATTGTCTTTCTAGCTCTTGCATCTGTGAGCTAGTGGATGTTCCTCCCACTGTAAAAGTTTTTTGGCTAGCTCTTTCTTCTCTTTGGTTGTCTACAGTTTCTTCAATTATTTCCTCCTCTAACAGAGGGTTCGGTCTTTGTCTTTTGGCTCCAGGCTGTCCTGTAGGTCCATTGGTGGGGGTAGTTTTTTCTCTGTCCCTTTTTTTAATTTCTTTCCTCATTTAGAGGAGTTTGCAAAGCTGGACTTTCTACTACATTAATCTGAGCTGGGGGAGTTGGCACTTGAACCTGTTCTTTGGAAATTCTAGGCTGATTTGTCATTGTAGGTTGTTCTGTGGTCTCTATTTCCTTGCCTTTGGATGTTCCTGTGGCTGGTATGTTAACTTCCTGTGGAGGTTGTTGAGAATTTCCAGCAGTGGATGTACCAATTGCTGATTTTTGAGACAATTTGTATGGTACCTACCCAAAAGAATCCAAGTCAAGGGTCTTCTCAAGATCTCTCATAGCATTTTCCATATTGACCTTATCACTAACCTCTTCAACTAGGGTTCCCTCTATCCATTCATCCAAGTTTACAAACTGCTCAATTTCTGGGATCCTATGATGAATATACGGGGATAAGCTATTCTTTTTTCTTCTATCACATATAAAATTGTTGGGTCATATGGTACCCATCTAAAACTCTTTCTTAATTTAAGTTGGTCTTCTAAAATCTTTTCAGCTTCTTTCCATGCATCCCTGTTATTGATGACAAAAGGACTTAGCTGGTTCTTACTTCTTAGCTGAGCTTTTTTCCTGGCACCACAAAAACGGACTAAATCTGCATTTATGATTTGCCTAAAATACTCCAAGGAAAACAGTCTCATGGGAACATACTTGGGTAACTTAAAAGGGCAAAGTTCACACCCATACATCCTGATTTCTATATGATTTTTGTATAGGTACCAGTCACCTATCCGGTATTGCTTAAAGAGCTGAAGAATTTTCTTCATGTCACCATTAATCCTAGGAGGGGAAACTCCTATCAAGAGAGAGTTGCTAGATGTACAAATAAGTCAATGAATTCATTATAAGTGTAAGGGGACTCAATGGTATTATGAAAGATTGAACTCCAAAAGATGACAGATCTAGGATTTTCTCTGGTGTCCAATTTCTTGATAGGGAATGGAAAGTTATCTGATTGATAGTATAACATGAGATGGTATATGAAAGAGGTATATTTGAAAACTCCTTCCCTTTCCAAATTCAGGAACTAGTCATGGCTTTTGTTGGCAATATAAGAGGCATAGTTATATCTGATAGTAGGGGGTTGTCCTAGAGTGAAGATTGATAGTAACACTAGGGTAATATCATCAACATATTCACTGGAGTTAAATCCCATTATCACGGATATCATATCAACAATGAGTCTTCCAGTTTTAGTGAAGCAAGTTTACAGATAAGGAGGTGGACCTTTGGGCTGGTAGTTTGGTAACATGAAGGTTTGAGCAATGCAGTTTACTTTTGATTGAGATAACTAAGAGGTTTTTTAAAGTAAGTACCCCATGGAAAGAAGGGTGAGGGGCTGAATGGAATGGAATTGTATCATTTCATTGATGGACTGAACAGTTATGCGAAAAAAGAACAGTTTGGAATGGGGACATAACGACTCTCTAGCTGGGATCATAATTAGCACAGCGTTGATGAATTATGTCTGGGAAAACATGGATTGAGGGAAGGAAATACATGGGAAGGTTAGATTCCCATAGTCGAAAAATGTCAGACTTATTCAGATAACTATCTATGATTTGGCAGAAGATCTTAAGATGGTTACTATCACCAGATAAGTCTTTTATCTGAAAGTATTTATCAGCCAGAGGTAGATAATCTAAGTCTCTGTGAGGAGCATTCATGGGTGCGACATTCAGGGCTATAGGGGTTTCCATTTTTTGTCCTTGTGGATTCAAAATGGAATTTATACTTTCTGTGAGAAAATAGACCAAATAGCAGGTTTGGGGGCTTTTTGTGGTGATCACAGACTGTTCTATAATTGAAATTTGGCCCTTTTTTGTTAAATTTTCATTAGAAAACTAAAATTACAAGGTTTCAGGGTAAACTGGATAAAGACCTGTGTTAAGGAAGTAAACGGTACAATGGTAGGTTGGATGACAGGCTGCGGAGCACGTTGCTAGAGTTTTTCTGATCAGGTGACGGTTGGGAAACTAGAACAGTTGACTTGGACATTGTCTTGCATGAGAGCACGGGTTGCAACAAACTACAGCGAAAATGACATTTGTTTGCTTTATTTTAACAAAACTAAGGTTGGAAAGTTCTTTTTGGATTTATTGGGCAAATGACGTAAGCAAAGATGTGATGTTTTGTCGCTAGCGAAGGGTGGTAGGCAGTACATGATTGCACCACTTTTGGGGTTGGGCGGTTTTGGACCGAGGGTGAGCGAGCATATGGACTGCACAACGCGTGGCATAGGTATGGGCGGAAAACCGCCTGGTGATCATGAGTTAAAGCACAGTCACCAGGGGGGGCACGATATCGATGTCAATCGTCGGATGATGAAGGGACGATCAGACAATGGAAGGCTGATGGATACAACGGGGATTTACTGCACTGGGCCCGACACAATAAAACATATTTTAATCGTATCGGGGGCAGTTTGATTGGTCAGGGGATGGTTATTAATTAACCCAGAGCGTTAATTATTCTCGTTTTCGTGCGGTGGGGAAGGTTATCAATAAATTTCAAATAAATCTATTAATCCCTATTAAACAATGTTTATGGTTATGTTTAACTGGGGCGGGAATATATAATAATTTGGGGATTTATATACAATAAAATAATATGGGAAAAGGTGAAAGTTTATTTGGGAGTTATATATTATGTGTTAAAGTTAATATGACATGAAGTAAAAAAGGACCAAGTTAAAACATTTCACATATATATTCAAACTTACGCTAAAGATGAAAAGGGGTTTTTTAGGTGGTGTTATGTATTTTCCTAAGTAAAGTAGGGATTTTCTTAGGAAAAACTTATGAAATGAAATGAATGATTTATGGATGGCTCTGAGTATCTAGGCTTTTAAATCATTGGGCTAAGGGTCTGGTCCCTCCAAAAGTCAGAGAAATGCTCTGAGTCCCTTTAATTTTCAAAGACCTTAATACTTCAGGGGAAATTAGTGAAATCTTTAGAGAAAAATGTGAATGGAAGTTAGTTATTTGACCTTATCTTGCTTGAACTGGATCAAGTGTAATGTCTACTTTGCACTTGTGATAAAAATAAAATTTAAGACATTTGGAAACATGATCTATCACAAGTATCATTCTGCAACACCATCTACCTACCCTACCTATCTTAGCCTGAGATTTTTTCTTCTTTATTTGAGTGCACTTAGACTGGAAAACCCTTATCAATCTTCTTTTTCTTTACATAGAAAGCGTACCTAAGTCTGCACTTATTACAGCCAAGGGCTCAGATTAAACTGTTGAGCTTCTTTTTATTTACTCTACCTATCTACTTATCTGCCAAGTTTACACTGTTTGGCCAGATATTTATTCACTATCTCTAAAACATGAAATTCAAATATGAACCAGCCAAGCTTCAGCTGTTTGACTATTCATCAATTGTGGAAAAAGTTTAACAAGCTACACACAATTGCCTATTACAAAAAATTAAAAAGTAGTGGCATTTAGACTTGCACACTTTCCTGGTCTTTCTTTGTTTGGGGTTCATTTCTTTCACTTTTTTTTTACCATTTTATTCTTTTTACCCTTTGATTTTTCTTTTAGGGTATACCCTCTTTACATTTTTAAATTTTTTTTATTTTTTTGAAAATATGGAAACCTTTGCAACAAGAAAGGTATGAACATATTACAGAGCTCATCAAGTCAATCATGAAATATGACACCTATTGGTATAGGAGCATAATAGATACAATGGTTGTTGATTTAACAGTTGTTGCCCACCAATGTAAGGTTGACTAGGTTGTGAATACACTAAGGCAATGTAAGTCCGAGTCATTCTAGTAAAAGGTAAACTAGCTTGAATTTGTTGGACTCCAAACACAAGTGGTTCTTGTAAAAGTACCTGAGAAGGATTGATTTGTATAGTTGAAACTTGGAGGTCTAAGGTTGAAGGACCAACTTGCATAGGTCAAGATACAACAATCTGAGCTTCTGACTACGATAAAGTTGTAACAATAGGTGTTGTAGGTATGGATGAGACATATTGCATAAGTTGTGATGGATACATGAGCCTAGGTTAAACAGGCATTGTTGGCTACCATAGACAGACAATCATTCCGAGCTGACATAAAGACAACGACATACTGACATATGGTTTCCCCCCAAAAAATGGAGGATTAGGAGAATGTGCATATTTTTCTCTGTATGGGGGTAGTCCAGTGTAAAGTAGATACATAGGATGGTAACCAGAAGAACTAGATTGATATGAACTTGATGGGACCAGCTATTTGGTATTCGTTAATAAGGAACCAGATAAAATTCCAGTAGAGGATATTCGTAAAGACCAAGGGATAGAAGCAACACCTGAGTGGGTTCCCGATAAAGAATGGTAACCCGATGGGATGGACAGAACACCATACAAGTGTGACTCAAGTGTCGTAGTAAACATCAAAGAGGTTGTGACAGAGGATTATGTCATAGCCATAACAAATGGTATGTTTTGGGATGTTGACTCTCCCATAGTCAAATGTCCAAATAAGTTTCCTAATGAATCAATGGGTGTCTGAAAGTAATTAGGATCAAAAGGAGTAGTAAAATTAGGGTTATGAGGATACAGATAAAGTCCAGTTCCAAAATGGAATGGAGTTCTGGGTGATTCTACCTTAGGTTCCTCTTCTATTGAAATCAAACCAGGTGGAAGAATTTCATCATCAAGTCCATAATAGATTTATGGTATTTTTTCCTGAGGTAAAGAGGAAATCTCAACAATTATGGATGTCTGAGGATGTACCAGTTGATCTTATTCTAGTAAGGTAACAACTTCTTATTGTTCAACCTCAAGATCCAAATGTTATAGTAAAAGAACATGTTCAGGTTGGGCTTTATGAACAACTTTTGGTTCAGAAGTAACTTCTGATTGAATAGTGATAGGTTCAGGATTAACTTTTGGTTGAACAAATTCAGGTTCAGAAGTAATTTCTCTTTGAACAACTTTAGATTGAGAATCAACTTGTTGTTGAACGACTTGGGTTACCATTTCACTAGATTCAGTTCTAGTTTCCTCAGGTAATTGTGGAGATTCCACTTTAGTAACAGATGTACCATTAACTGTAGGAATAACTAGGGTCACAATAATTACCGGTATAAGTGTTTCTAGTAATTCAGATGAAGAACCAGAAGTTTTTGAAGTGTTGGATCCAGTCAAATGAGACCACTTCAACTAGATAGGTGTAGCTTTGGGTGGTAAAGGTGGTTTACTCGCTACTCTCTATGAACGATGAGGGAAGGGTTGATTTTCCTCCATGATTGTAGATTTATTTTATTACAAAAACTAAATAAACAAAAAGGGGTAAACTAGAAAAAAGGTTTACCAAGCAACTGTGAACTACAGAATACCTCTTGGTGAACCAAGAAGTATGGGCAAGTAATTTCCCCGAATGTTGTGTTTGGTGTATCATAGTGTAAAATGCGGCCGACTCAGTTACATAAGGAT
This sequence comes from Pinus taeda, assembly GCA_000404065.3. Lineage (NCBI taxonomy): Eukaryota > Viridiplantae > Streptophyta > Pinopsida > Pinales > Pinaceae > Pinus > Pinus taeda. Next base: position 80,563 of record APFE031645868.1, on the reverse strand, counting down.
GGATACCAACCTAGTGTTTTCCTCCCATATATACCCGAAAGTACATGGAGGCCCAATCCATATTAGTGTTGTCTAATGTGAAAATGCATAGTGAGAGCATTCCCTATTATTTACGTACTGTAACACCATGATATATAGCCAAAGGTATGTGGGTGAGCTATGATATACTCATGTACATTGAATGAGGTATCACACTCGAGATGTATCACAGACAAGTTAGTGACAACTACTATGTTTTACGATTCAAGCCTAGAACCTCTAAATGTTTTGCATTAGGTGACAATGCTCCATTAGGTTGATTGGTGTTAATTTTAAGTTGATCTTGATTAAGAATTTTCCTTTCAAGGTTCACCACGTGATGTATTTGAAATTCCTAGAACACAACTAATATGATAAGCATTATTTCCATTCAATTTTAATAATGAAAACCTTAGCTAGTAGGGATAGAGTAATCATATTATTTTAATCAAAGAACAAAGAACACATCTAATGAAATTTCCCTAAACTATTCCTATCAGCACACACAAATTTTTTCAATGCACAATGCAAGTTTTTCTTTTCAATTCCCTTAATTTTGGGATGAATAAAAGGAAACTAATGCACATACAATCAATCAATATTTTTGCAAGAAAAAAGACTTTACGACAGTTCCGTTTCAAAATAAATGAAAACTTTTAGGACACTTTCTTTTGAACAAATATTAATCAACTATAAACTAAATTTGACAATGAATAGATAGTGATAAAAAAATCATTTAAGAAACACTAACCAATCAAGGCCAAAGTAGGGCTAGCAAAGGAAACACAAATTGAGTTCAGAGACACAAGCATCATTGATCTTTTAGCAAGCAGAAACAGAAGGAAATTTGGCAAAAAATCAATTCAAAGGAGGGATTTTTGTCCTAAGGAGGATCAATGCAACCTTGAATGGGGGAAAATGCACTTTAGAGCACTGTCCTCAAGCCAGGGGTTCTATGTAGCTCTGTCTCTAGACCAGACCTATGTTGGTGCCTGAGAAGCCATCTTACAAGCTCAAAAGCAGAGTTTTTACCAAGAAACACTTCAAAAAATTTGAAACAAGATCAATGGAAGTAAGTAAAGTCTACTAGGGTGTACCAGGATGAAGGTAAACTATTGTTCCCAAGTGGAGTTGCCAATTTGTCATGTCGAATTTTTCATCTACAGATAAACACAATTTCCCTAGATGGGTAGCTACATCTAGAACAATAGATTTAAAGTGCTTAACCTTTTACTATAGAAGATCAATATGACAAGGTACCTACTTGTTATCTTTTGCTTTCCCTTTGCCTCCTTTTTTCGGCTCCCGTTGCTCCTTCTTGAACTTAATTCACTCAACAAGTACATGTAATCATAAACAGAAGACAAAAACCAATGAAAGCAAGAGATATATATACTATAAGCAAATGGAGTCAGAAGAATTTACACATATAATCATCATACACAAAGACAAGAATATGGGAAAAGGTGTAAACATCTTTATTAATTAGAAGGAAGAATTACAACTATGAAGTCCGATCCATTGTCGCTCTTCCATTTTGGGTTCCAAACAACATCACATCAATAACACAACACTTTGGCAGCATAACAATACTTTCTCACAATCTCAATCCTCAGACCAATAGTATTTCCTTACAAATTCTCAAAGTCCAGCCCCTGATCACTTAGATGGGTGCTCAATTTATAGGAAAATCTAGGAGGGTTGGTCATAAATGAGTGTATTGAATGACCTTCCGAACTTAGACTTATTTTCCATGGAGGGAGGGATGAGAGGATAAGAGGTTACGTAACTCATTCCCTATCCAATTTTGAGCTCATAGGAGATGATAAGTGTGGGAATCTTCTAGATGGATCCAAAGTATAAGAATATTCCCATAAGCCTATGATGATTTCACTCATTCTCACCCAATGTAGGTCAAAGTGGGCCTAAGTGCTCTAGAAAGCACCTTGACATGGGCATACTTGCATTGACGCACACTTACCCCTGACCAAGGCTATGCTGGTCCCTCAAGGAGACAATTCTGGAGGGCTTCAGGCCAAGAAACTCTCAGGGAAGGAGGCATTCAAAGTGATGACTTGTCTAGGGCATGTAGCAAATGAATTAGGATTTGATGAGCCCTAATGGTACTGATATGAATGATGGGAGTGATGTGCCCAAATGGATCTATAACAGGTTCTTATCAATTTTAATAGCCTCCCTTAATTTCATGGGGTGGTATTGGTCAATTCTAGCCAATATACTAGCATTTTCAATGCAAATGTGATGATTCATCTTTAGGGAGAGCTCTACAAGAGCAGTGGAGTGAAAGTGATTATGTTTTATGTTAGCACAATGCTCTTGAATTCTAATTTTTATGGTGACCGGTTTCACCCACATAGCATTTAATGCAGAACAAGGGGTCAAGTACACACCTTTTTAATTTGTGGGGTCAACGGGATATTTGATGGATCTGAGGTGGCTATGAATACTATTTATAGGTTTAAAGATAGGGATGATATTTTCATTTTTGATAATATGAGAAATTTTTTCATTGGTCCCATGAATGTAAGGGAGACAAACATTGGAAACACTTTTGTTGATGTCATATTTTGCCTTAGGTCATTCATTGGAATTTTTAAAGGCTTTAATGATTTGGTGATTGGTATACCCATTTTTGAAAAAAACATCAAGGAGATGGGTTTTCTCAATGTCTAAATGGTTAACATCGAAAATTCTAAGGGATCTTCTCACTAAGGTATTAAGAACACCAATTTTTTTTTGTTGGGATGATAGTGGGATTCATCATGGAGGTCTTGTTTAGTATGGGTTTTCTTATGGTAAACTTGATGGGAGATGGATCCATCTTGATTCCTAGAAACCAAAACATTCAAAAAAGAAAGACTACCATCTACTTCAATCTCCAAGGTGAATTTTATAAAATTGGATTGCTTATTAAGGTGTTGTTTAAATAATTCTAATTTATCATGGCCATGGAGCCAAATACTAAATGTTTCATGGAAAAATATTTTCCAGAGTTTAGGTTTGAAAGGTGCAGAATCTAACTCGTGATCTCCTTGTTTCAATTACATCAGTGCACAATCCAAATTTACTTTTGTGTTATGAATACTTTTCCAACTAAGAAACCCATATGTTCTAGGTTTGATATAATATTCCCTTTTTTATAGTGGTCAAATGATACAATTGGTCAAGGACATTAGTGTATTCTGCATCATCCACATGCTCTATGTATCTAGGACTCTGATAAGGAATCAAAGATTGAATAACTCTAACTCCATCAACTTCAAAAGTCATAGTTTATCTCTTCAAATCAATGATTGAAAAGTTTTCAAAATCCCAATCAACTCCTAATAGGGATGGATATGGATATTTATCTCCAATGATATCAATAACTTCAAAATTTGCATAATTTTTTACACTAGTGACATCAAATTCTACATATTGTAAGTGACCAATGGGAAAGATGTAGTACTAGTTGGTCATATGCAACTAAATTGGAGAAAGCACTAACTTACACTTCCCAATTCCTCCCAAGTCTTAGGTATATTATTAACATCAGATCCTAGATACAATATAGTTTCCTTAATTTGGTGCCCTATAATTTAAGCATTGATCTAGAACCCTCTCCAAGTTCTCCTTTTGTTGCGCCTAACCCTCCAACTATGACACACTGGAAATTGGTAGGGATAAGCCACTCTAATAAGCCCTTATATCTCACTACCCTTTTAACTTATTCTACAATTGATGTGAGAGTTGTTAATCATTTAGGTTATCAAAAAAGAGCTGAAACGACATTATAATAGGCTAGGAAAGTTCTAAATAAAACTAGGGACTAACTAGTGATATTTTTTCAAGGAATAAGGGTTGTCCTTTTTATGGTCCCACAACTCTAGGATTGTGAGAGGAAGAAACTATCTCCTTGAATATATTTTCAACATTGTTATAGTACCTCTTTTGTTGAACAAGATGATATATGTCTTGTGAAGTCTCAAATTTTTTGATGGTAGGATGTTGAGAGGAATCCTTGTCAGCACTGGTCCCAGTGCACCCTTGGGTAAAAATATTAATATTTGTTTATTTGGATTACTCTAGCTTTCCTAGATAAAAAATAATCATATTACGCTCCCTCCATTGACAAATCAATTATGGATGGTCTTTTGTTGCGAGTGTTAACAATACAATGTGAAAACCATGATCATTTTGGAAGAGGACAATTCCTAGCTATATGTGCCTACTCATCAAAGGCATAACATCTAATTGGTCCTATTCCACCATTTATTCCCCCTCTATAGCTTGTATGCCCTCTTTTGTGAGTGGATCCATTCACTCTAAAAGCATTGCAATCAAACTAATCAACCAAAGCATCTAGATATCTACACTGCTCAATATTATGTGTGGGAGATTCAAAAAACTCATAGAAGATGGAGTTATGCTCATCAAAATAATTTTACAATATATGGCACAGTAAAGGTGAATGGCTATAAGAATGAGAATTCTCACAATATTCATTGGAGGACATAGCTTGTTGGTTTGGAAAAGAATGATATTGAGTATGTCCCAAAAAGGAACAATTGACGATACTTGTGAAACTCTTCCTCAAGGTCATATATATGGAGGAGGGGGTCATAGTGGAACATTAGAGGGTCCTACACTCTACAACCTTAGACACTCTATGACATGTTTTTCTTTTATGTAGCAACCAGAGTGTCAAACCTGAGGATGAGTAGGTTTTGCAATATTCATTCCTTTAATCTTTCAGTTAGAATATAAATTTTATTTTGTAGACCTTTCAATGTAGGATCACTAGAAGTAGAACTTGGTCTAAAGTTTCTAGGATATACTGCCATAGCTTAAATCTTCATCTCTTTCTCTAGGTCTTCTTGCAACAAATTAATCTTTTGTTTTGTCAATAATATTCTTTTTAAAGGAAATAAAGCTTGAATAAACCATTACTTTTGATGATATAGATGAATAGGATGAGTTGATTTCCCCATAGCATCGTTAAACCTATACATACACTCCCATGTAGACTCTTCTTATTTTCTCATAATATCCCACAACTCAGTTAAACCCACTTCTCTATTTGAGGCAGTTTAAATTCCTTAACAAATGCCTATCTTAGTGTATTGTTGGGCGCTAGATCCCCCAAGGGATGTTTTGGGGCTTAGAGCCCAGATTTTGGTCAAAATTGATTACTCCGATGTAAAGACTCCACATTTTGTGGGTGTGGAGCTTGTAAATGAGTCATAAGGTTTTCCACCCTTAATTTTGTAATGTAATGTCAACTGTAGAGATCTACCCATTGTTAGCAGACCATGGGATTGTATAAATAGAGCGAGGCTCTAAGTGTAAATCGAATAATCAATTAATGATCATGGAATAGAAGCATAGTAGAGTATCTGAAGTGTAAGGTCTAGTTTTGGCTCACAGAGTAGGAGAAGGCTCTGTAGCTAAGTGTGTAGAGGCCCAGTAGTCCGCAGCTGAGTGCGCGGACCCCTGCAACTGAGTTCGCAGGGCGAGTCGAGTCTATAACCATTGGAGCATTAATAAAGAGAAGTTTTATATCATTCCTATGTATTTATTTCCTGCTTTATACATTGAATGTATTGCTATAAATTACATTTTTGTTGTTTATATGGTGCACAAACATGTATGAATATGTTGAATAAGCAAATGTGAAGTTAACTCACTTTTGTAAGAAGATAAGTAAGGTCTGTGGTATAATTTAGAAAAATAGCACATATCACTGCCATAACGATGCGAAATCACCTCAGCCCCTGGTTAGGGCTACGTGAAGGCGATTATAAAAAATCAAGAAGGTCTCGTAGGTCAGAATAGTGCACAAAGTGACCTGTGCGATGGTATGCATAGTTGGACTAAATTGACACCTCATACATCTCAAGGGTGTAGAAGTTTGGTTCTAGCATCCCCCCATACTACTTCGGGTGAGACTTCAGTTCGCACTCTGCAGGCTAATGTCGAAAGGGGTAGTGGTGTAGGGATTTTTTTAGTTAATTAACTCCAAACCTGGGTCAAGCCCCATCAAGCCAACAAATGGTTTAGTTGTCGGGACCAGAATTTGCATAGAGATGTCTAATGTCGTATCATTGGAATCCAACTAAGAAGGAAATTGAAGGCTGGTTGGACAAAAGAATCCATGAGTTCGTGGTTGAGGAGAACAGGAATTTGTGACTATCAAAAGAAGAGTGGTTAGGCTGCTACCTATGCATGGAGATCCATTAAATCTTCTTTGCTTCTTTCCCTATTGAGCTGTATGAGTGGATCGCAAAGCTAGTAGATAGCCAAGGAAGGTGGAAACTTGATGGTCCTATTGTGTGGACCCCAGAGTTAGTGCATAGGTTGGAAGCATCAAAGGATAAGATCGCATGCACTGTTGATCATTGGCTGGATCAGAGTATAGGAGGATTCATTATTGAGTTCGCGGTAGACACCTTAGTCACTTATAGCGAGGTAGAGCAATGCTTTCTCAAAGGACCACACGGTAAGTATGTAAAGTCTCTGAATAATTGGATTAAAATGTTATTGTGCGAAAAGAGGGTTATGCAATTACCTTGATGTTCGGGACTATGTGAAGTGGAAAACCTACTGGAACAAAGGAAGTAAGGGACAAGAAAATACCCCCTTAATTTCACCTCCATGAGGGGATGAGGAAGAGCTCACGAAGGTCTCGCCACGAAGTGTGATCCATTTGATAAGGAAACAAATTCCATGAATACCACCCCCACCCACACCACCACTAGCTTCACTGCCTTCACCTCCATATTCACCCATACCACCACCGCCACCACCACGATTCAATATGGCAAGCATGATAAAGCTGCCTGTGTTCAAGGGAATGGGAAATGAGGATCCAGACCAATTTTGGTTCGTTGTAAGAGTTTTACAGGAAGCATAAGGAGTTATAGATGATAGTATAAAGAAAGCGACACTAGTTAGCGCCCTCCAGGACCGCATGTTGACCTGGTATATCAAGCACTCCAATGATAATCCAAATGCAGGAATTGCGGAAATCCAAATTACACTAAATAAGGAATTTAGTAGGCCAAAGTCTGAAGCATAGTCAATCGTTGGATTCAAAGAGATTATGATGCTACTAGGCGAGACTCCTTGGGAGTTGGATCAGAGGCTAAAGTGTGTGATTTAAAAAGCTAACATGAATTTGATGAATGGATAGCATCGCGAGTGGTTTGTAGCGTCGCTAATGCAACATTTGAGGAGCACACTATCACAATAGAAGCTAACGACTCAAGACAAGGCCTTAGAGATCGCGATGAGGCTACATGAGACCCCAATGTAGGATCCTAACTTAGGTGTTCAATAGATCCATGCATAGTTGAAGAATTTATGCCTTGAGATGCAAAGTCTAAAATAGGACAGGACAACTCGACCATAAGTGCGCAAAGAGGTGTGGTGTGTAAAATGCATGGGTCGGGGTCATGATGAGGAACACTTCCCAGTGTTCACAAATTACCTCGCGAGAGGAGGATCAATGCCATTAAGGCCATAAGCACAAGCAGGACCTAGCGTGGGACTTGCTTTGTGGTGCGTGATTTGTCAAATAAGAGGAAAACACACTACGAGTAATTGGCATTTGTTATAGAAGTATACAAAAAATTCGCAGCAATTGTTATGTAACTTTTGTAGGTCGGTGGGATGCGATGAGTGCATTTATAACACCTATGAGTTGATCATGGATAGAACTCCCACATACAGAGTTGAGGCTTAATCCTGGCCCCTAGACCATAATGTAGGAGTGCCACGAAAAAGATTTCAGGGGCACATACGAGGTAGAGGTAGAGGAGGACCTGGAATAGGTCGCAATCAATTAATATGCTACAATTGCGAAGGGACAAGACATTATGCCACAATTGTATGAACCCACCATGTCTGTCATGTTTATATTGCAACTTGTTTAGTCATGAGACTGAAGATTGTCTTACACTAATAACTAGGATATGTGACAAAGGAGTGCTACCACCTCCCTCAATCAGAACCTATAGATGTTGAGCTCTGAACCGTGTGAGGAAGATCTAAATGTAAATATTGTGCTCTGAAGTGGAATCGTGGAGGGAGATGACAAAGGAAAATAGCTAGAAGGTAGGACTTGGTTCGCAAAGCTCTTGCAAAAGAAGTGGAGTTTAATTTGGAGCATGCTTGGGAAACTTTCATGGAAGCTAAGAGCTTCATGGAAGCCTCCACTTCAGGAAGCAAAGATAGACCAGAGCTAGAGATGGACCCTTCTATGATCACCACATTCTTGGAAACATGGATGAAGTTACTACGTGACAGTAAAGCTGTAAAAGGGTTACAAGAACTCATTAACAGATGCGCTGGGACCGTGCCAGGAGAATCGCATGTAGTTAGGAAGATCAGGAAAGACAAGACAAGAATGGGAAGAGAAATGTGACTAACCGCATATATTGGAGAATATGAGATGGATCAAGTTATCCTGGATTTAGGATCAGATGCGAATGTTCTGTGGAAGTAGACATGGGAGTGAATGGGGAGACCTACGTTGCAGTGCTCTCCTATTCAGCTGTGCATGGCGAACTAACAGAAGATAATACCCATGGGGTGATTTTAGGGAATCACTGTGGATATTGAGGGAGCAAGCACACTAGCAGACTTTGAAGTGATAGAGGTTGTTGATGACAACAATCCCTACCCCGTGCTATTAGGAATTGATTGGGCCACTGACATGAGCAAGGTGACTAATTTAAAGAAGTGCAAGAGGATTTTTGAGAAGAAGTTACTACACATAGTTATACCCCTAGACCCTGTTGAAGGATCGCACTAGACAGAGTCGGTGCGCGATTATGAAAGTGATGATGATTTGGACAACATATATAAGATAATAGCGAGAAACTAGGACTGTGTGAATCCCACTGTGGATGGATGGATTGCATGAGAGCATGTAAGCTCCTATACTTCGGATTCAGATGAGGAGATGGAGCGATGAAAGAATCAATTACATGAGGTAACTACGCTTAATTGTAATATGAGGACTAGGTCACTGCGCTGGGTTAAGTGAGGTAGATACGCTCTTGGATAAATTTGAGAGGGAGGTGCCCGAAAACAACGTTTCTAGGCCTTGGATTGGGTACTGCACGCTACGCCTGTGAGGTGGTGGGGTATGCACAAAAGGAGCTTTGACGACTGGCATGAATGTAGAAGAATGATATGCATGCGATTTGGGAAGCCTAGGGTGTAATTGATAGAAAAATACAATGGACGAAAGGATCTGCGCACGAGTCTCTCTAGGTGGACGCAAGCATATGGAAGGTATGTTTAATAAGTATATGTTGGGGGGACAAATGTGCAAATGGATCTTAATGTTGGAAATACAGTACATAGGAAGGACAATCATGCAGAAGGTTATCCATGGTGGAAGTGTTTAATAAGGTGTGAAATGCGCTGAACGAGGTATGCAATGCACAACAAAGTGATTGGGACTAGTATGTACCTGCAGTACTATGGGCTTATAGGACAACATGCAAGAAACTGACGGGACAGACACCTTTTAGGCTTGTCTATGGAGTAGAGGCTGTAATACCTATGGAGTATATTGTGCCTAGTCTACACATAGAAATGCTCATAGTTATGATGGACTGCAGAGCCCTGGAGGAGAGGCTCGCACATTTGGAGGAGCTCGAAGAAGAATCATTTTTGGCTGGATTCCACTAGCAGGTGAAAAAGAAGCATGAAAAAGCTTCACACAATTGACATATTAAGCTGCACACCTTCAAGGTGAATGATTTGGTGTTGTTGTATGATAGTAAGTTCGATAAATTCGCAAGGAAGCTCAGAATGTATTGGCTAGGACCATATGTTATTAAGGAGATCATAGATGGTGGCGCAGTGTAGTTGGTAAAGTTAAATGGTGAACTCTTCCCAAGAAAAGTCAATGGTAGTTGTTTGAAGCTATACATAGGGGGCTCGACCATCTGACTAGCCACAGGATGCATAGTCTTAGTTCTTAAAGCAGCTAAAAGGAGGCGTAGGACTATAAAATACTCTGCCCGGGAGCTGCACGATGTCAGGATTGTGCGCAGTAGTGAAGTTTCATAGGGTCTGCGATAACATGAGGGTAGTTGCACTGCCGTACGAGTTGGCTTGAAAGTGACTGTTATAGTCACTATTCATGATGTGATGCTTCGCTCGAGACCAAATGGAGTGGGGGACAGGCATTTAGGGCAAACTTTATGGGCTAGATTTGGGAAAATTTATTGCCAAGTGAGCATTAATGGACTGAATGTGGGGGGAACGGTCGAATTCAAATTCAAAAGGCACTATAAATTGAAAAGGGCTTCCCAACTAACAACACTTGGCCATTTCAGAATTGAGCTATTGTGTGCCTAGAGATTCATGAACCCATATTTGTTTGATCTTTTGGAAGTCAAAGTCATTGTTTGAGCACTTACCCAAGCCATTGAGAGAATTGTGGAATCGCAGTATGGCAATTCCTGAGGAAGACATGGATACCATAGCAATGAATGCTAAGGAGGCTACATAGGCCATAATGGTAGGTGAAGCCCCAGAAAGTGTTGGTATAGTTGCATAAATTCCTAAAGTGTTGTGCACGCTGAGAACTAAGAAATACAAGCAACCTATGGTACCAATGTGCGTGTCCCCTAGAAACCCGCTGAGAACTAGGCTTACTATGGAAGAAAATGGGAAGGCTATCAACTTGGAAGTCGATGAGGAGGAGGAAGACTTTGAAGAAATCTTGCTAGAGGAGGAGGAGGACGTAGAGATGGAAGTGGAAACTCAGGGTGCAGAAGCTTTGACTAGGCTGCCCATGTATGTTCCTTCGCAGAAGGGGAAAGCAAGGGTTCCCAAGGACCTAGATGAGAGCAAGATCTCTATGTAGACATCGCTGCTCCCTAATGGCATCATTTTTTATGGAGTGCACCTGGGGTGAGTGCCAGTATTAAAATTTGAAGACTGGGATCTTGCGGACCATGAGAAATCCCCACATTTGGAAATTGTGCAGCTAATTCACCAAAAGAAAAACACACTACCAAGATTTATAGGGTTGGAGCTGCATCAATAGTTGGGAGGTGTAGAAAAGGTAGGAATATTAAACTTTCTTTGGGTGTTGCAGTACCATCACACCCCAGTGACTATTTTTGTCATTAGGTAGCTTCTCTGCCTGGTGCATGATGGGTGCTTGTGGTTGGAGGAGTCCATCCCCATCATAGATCATCTGATTCACAGAATTACTCGGTTCCCTTGCAAAGGGGAGGATCCAACGAATATCTCAAAGGGTAAAAGTGATGATTTGGCCATTGTGGAGGCCATGAAGAAGAAATTCAAGCTGGAGAAGAAGAAGAGGGGGTATGTGATTTCCAGCATCAACAATGCTGTGGTCAAAGTCACGATGCAGATATTGGCTGGGAAAGTTATGCGGAAGTGTCGCATGGATGAGGTGCCCACGTCGGTGGTTGAACTTGCTGCACAATGTGTAGAAGGGTTCCAATTTAATTGGGTGGATAACTTGTGCAGGGAGTTCCTCAAGAACTGTCGCAAGGCACAGGAGTAGGGGAAGAGTTTCCACTATGCATGGCTTTTGCTTTCCATAGTGCTGGTGGCTTGGGAATTTCCTGAGGACAGGCAATTCCCAAAGATTTCATAGGATCTTCCAAAGGCAACAAAGTATGCTTCGGTGTGGGCAACCAAAGATGCACAAAGGATCAGAGACAACAAAATTTTTTGGGTGTTCATGGAGATGAACATCAAAATGGGGATTAACCACAAGCCACGATTATTGCCCAAGGTTTATAACAATTTGCAGAGCTTCACGGAGTTCAAGGTGCCAAAATATCCCGCAAAGATGTGACACGAGCTACCTTACTTAGCGATGGATGATGTAATATTTTCCATTCTTAATTCATGGCCACCAGAGTGGCATGCTCCAGCTAGCTCCGCAGTGGAAGTAGAGAACTCCACTACATATAGGAAGAAGGAGGAGGAAAAGTTGCGGATGGTGTAGTTGGCAGAGAAGCATCGGAACGAAGTAGCAGCAGTGAAGGCCTAGGAAGCACGAGAGGTTACGAAGACAACAGAAAAGCAGTAGAAGACAATTGCGAAGGAGCGTGAAGGCCAAAATTGAGCTTCATCTGAATAGGACACAGATACAAAGGAAGGTGGTGCGGATTCACAGACAACATCCACATATATGAAGCGATAATGCCCAAGAGAGTAGGTAGGGACGTGGAAGAAGTTGAAGGCCTCAAAGACTTCTTTCGACCCGATCACCCTCACTAAGGGGGATCTACATGAAATTGGGGAGACGGTGAGGGATGTCACCGTGGAGTCCCTCCAATAGTTCACAGAGGAACACCAAATGGTGTTGGGGGCCCTCCTAGCTCACATATAGGAGTTGTAGGTGTGCACTTCATAGATTGGTACCTTGTTAGCTAGCCTCACAGTGGGCATGGCCACAGCTGAGGAAATGTTGCACGCACGAATGACCAACACTATAGTGATGCCAGAGGGAGCACTCATGATAGAAAATGAGGCCAGCAGGTCTATGGTCAGCATATTAAAGGGGATTGGGATAAATATGGTTGCGCTCCCTCGGGACACACTCTATGTTTTGTAGGATGGAGTTGCTGCAGAATTGCGAGCTAGGGAGGGTCAGGTGCTCTAGGTCATGAGCAAGAAGTGCATCAACATCAAATAGTCGAGCCTGCAACACGACGAAGTAGTGGCACAAAATCAATAGATTGTGCAGGTGGTCATTAAGTCTTTCCAAATGGTCCTGAAGCTAGCTATCCATGCAGAGGAACCAGTAGAGGGACGCATATGGAAACTAGCAGCAGGGGTGCGCGAGGCGAAGGAAGAAATGGGCAAGGTTCATCTGGAGTTGAACCTTTAGGTAGTCAAGCTACAATTGAAGGCACAACCTTGAATGCTGCCAAACATTAAGGAATAGTGTGCCAGCGTGATTACAACGATTATAGAAGAGGTCAACAACATAGTGAAAGACTGCACCAAGCTATTTGAAGAGTCTTTCGAGGTTCTCACCAATCTACAGGAGGACCCGAATATAAAATGCTTAGAAATATAGGCACACGAGCTGCAGTAGAAATATGATGAGATAAAGGGGACCACGCAGACAATTTCCCTTACATAAAGGCTCACGCGGATGCACCAAGAAAAAGCGCTCAAGGAGCAGGTGGATGTTTCTTGACACAAGGAAGCCATTTTGAAGGCGCATATACAACCATGGATTGATGAGGCGTTCATCATTATAGCCTCTATTCAAGAAAAGATCGCGCAGAAGTAAGTTACACAGGAACATGTTCAGGAAAGCAGTTGAGCCATAGCGGTCTTTGAACAACGTGTCTAGGAGGTACAACAGGTAGTTGCTTAGTGCGTTGTTGATCTTGCAGCGATCCAAGTAGAGTTGGGAGGTCTTTGTGCAAAGATCTCTACACTGATAGAGTGACTCTAGGGTGAGTCACGATGTTTGTGATGGGGGCCTATTAGGCGTGGGATCTTCCAAGGGATGTTTTGGGGCTTAGAGCCCAGATTTTGGTCAAAATTGATAACTCCAATGTAAAGACTCCGCATTTTGTGGGTGCAGAGTGCATAGCTTGTAAATGAGTCATAGGGTTGTCTGCCCTTAATTTTGTAATGTAATTTCAGCTGTAGAGATCTACCCATGGTCTACGGACCATGGGATTATATAAATAGAGTGAGGCTCTAAGTGTAAATTGAATAATCAATTAATGATCATGGAATAGAAGCATAGCGTAGTATCTGAAGTGTAAGGTCTAGTTTTGGGTCGTAGAGTAGAGAAGGCTCTACAACTGAGCACGTAGAGGCCTAGTAGTTCATAGCTGAGTGTGCAGACTAAGTGCACAAGGCGATTCGAGTCTATAACCATTGGAGCATTAATAAAGAGCAGTTTTATATCATTCCTGTGTATTTATTTCCTATTTTCTGCATTGAATATATTGGGTATAAATTACATTTCTATTGTTTATATGGTGTGGGAACATGTATGAATATGTTGAATAAGTGAATGAAATATCAAATATCTGTTTATGCGAAGTTAACTAACTTTTGTAAGATGATAAGTAAGATTTGTGGTATAATTTAGGGAAACAGTGCAGTTCACTACCATAATAGCATGAAATCACCTCAACCATTGGTTAGGGTTGTGTGAAGGCGAATTTAACAGATGGCGAAGGTCTCAAGGGTGCAGAAACTTGGTTCCAGCATCCCCCCATACTACTTCGGGTGAGACTTCAGTCCACGCTTCGTGGGTTGATGTCAAAAGGGCCAGTAGTGTTGGGATTTGTTTGGCTAATTAAATCCAAACCTAGGTCAGGCCCCATCAAGCCAACATGTAAGTATATTTATGTTTTGAAAGGATATTGTGAATTTTCTATACCATTTAAGATCTCTTCCTCTCAATGTAGTTTGAAATTCCACTAATTTGGTCACATTTAGGTTTACATAGACCTCCATATGGCTTCACATAAATACAATTGTTTTCAACATACTCATCCCCTTAACCCCAAAACTCAGGTATCAGTTGAAAGAACTCGAGACATTTTCAGAAATTGGAATAGAGCGAGGAAAAACTAAAACAAATCCTTGTAGACTATGTTCATAAATATTCCTCGAATTCTACTAATTACTTGAATAACTTCTATCTAAATCTACTTTGTGAAACTTCAGAGTTTTAAGAATCTTGGAAAATAACCTTACTAGATTATGATAGAGCATAAGTGGAAGGGATGGAGGAGAACCAACTATGATTCTAGTTTGCAGAACATTGACCTCAAGGGAGAGATCACCCTCATGAAATAAACTTCCCATCATGAAATACATCTCTTAATTTGTAGGGCCAGTGGGATCAATCTCTATAATCTTTGGGTCTGGTGTCTTGGCTTCACTTGATTCCTAGTAAACATTATCACTGTAACCTTCTTCTCATTTTTCACCCCCTCTAGCATCCCTTCCTATCCTAGAGATGTCACCTCCTCTCAATCCTCCCTTTCACAACTCCAAGCTGGCCAACACTTCTCCTATTTGCTTCAGCTCCTTTCGTCTCCTTTGAATATCTCACATATTTCTTTCTCTCCATTCATATATACATGCCCTTGTTTCTTCCCTAAAATATCTTGGATTCCATCTCTCTTCACCATCCATCGCATATCTCTCTCAACTATTGCAACATGTTATCTTCTCCCCCAAGACCATCCCCCCTATAAAATGGTTTTAAGTTGCCATATTAGTTGGAGGAAAAGTTAGCAACATTTCTTCCACTAGCAAGAGCTTAATCCACAAGGAGATTTATTTTCACAGTCTTCCTCTTGACCCAAACTAAAGATCGCTTCTGCTTTTGAAAAGGATTGATGGTTCTCTGTAGAAAACTGAGTAATGAATTCCTCTAAGGTAGCTTGCACCTAGAAATCGACGTCTCTAGTAAGTGAGTGATCCAAGTGATGTAATGCAGCTAGATATGATGCAGTGTAGTGGTGATATATCTTAATAGAACTCCAATCTCTCAATGAGTCCAACAACCTTCTCAACCACTGACACAACTTCTCAAGGAACTCAGCATAAAAGATATCATACTAGTCATAGTAAGGTTCTATGAAAAAGGTCTTTTCCCAAAATTAATATAGATTCTTTTGTCATAATTTGGCATATTGAAGGATGAAATTAACATAGTTTTCCTCCTACCACTATTGAATACTCCTTTTTAGAATCCTACTCACCATTATTGGAAAACCCAAATTATTTTTTAATTCTCAACAGTGGAACCTGTAACAGCTCCGGGTTGACACATATTGCAAGATTAATGGGGAGAAAAACATCACATTGGGGGTCACTTGTGGTTAATTAATGGATATGGAAATTGGTATTGGCATTGAAGAAAGGTAAAGGGAAATAAATGATAATTAATTCAAGAAATAAAAGAAAATACGAGAAAAGGAAGATGAAGAGACACAAATATGCATGAAAGGAAAAGTAGAAAGAAAATAGAGGTAAGTGAAAGAAAAAGGAAAAGGAAGGGAAGAGACATGAGACATGAATGATAAAAAGGAACCTAAGAAACAATCAAAAATAATTTCTCAGGTTTTGATTAGGTTCAGAAATAAAACTCCAAGAGGAGAGGGAGAGCACTTAGACAAAAGAAAGCAAAGGAGAGAAAGGGTGCAGAATATGAAGCTTGGATGTTGATAAGTAAGGGAAGAAAATAATTATCGATTTGTACGTAATAGTGTGCATGTGTGATTTAGCGTGTAGGGATTTGATGCATGGTGCATGCATTGGTTTATTTTTTATGGTTTTTGTAATTGGAATGAGATTTTTGTAGATTGATAGTGGATTCATATTTTTCTTTCCATTTCCTAGATAGCCATGATGTAGTGGGTTCCTTGTTTGTTTAAACTTTGGATGGCTGGTAGATTTTAGATCCTAGTTGGGGTGGTCTCAAGAAAATTCCCAAGGGTCAAGTGTGGAGACGGGATTTCTCTTGGAAATCTTGATAGGTGGGTGGAGACAGGAGAATTCCTCTAGGTATTGTGAAGAAATTATGATGCATCTAATCTTGTTTGGTTTTGGTGATTTCTGAACTAGTTTAGGTGAAATCACTTTGGTGGAGGGTTGAGGTGGTTTAACATTTGGAAGATTTGGGTGGTTCTATTTTGGTTTATCACATGTGATCCCACATTCATGCTTGAAATATGGAATGGGGGTGATTGGGAAAAAATAAAGATTTAGTTCAACCCCAATCTATTGTTGGGTGATACGTGGAAGTTCTTGACTTGGTTTTAATTTTCATATGGTAATATGTGTTAATTCTTATTGAGATATATAAGTAAAAACACTAGTTTAATGTGTGATTTATGACTATTTTTTCATGGTTCCTTTCTAGTTAAATCTTGGTTATAGGCATGGTTAAGTGATGTGCTCTTAGTACAGATATTTCTTATGGTTAATGAGTTATTGAATGATTATATGAATGCATGAGCTAATATGTGTTTGATGCAACTAAATAGAGATGGAAACAAGCCTTCTTGATGATTCTTTGATGAAACTAATGGTACAGTGAACATATATGCATTCATGACATGTAGGCATTATGTTCACCAAGTGTTTTTCTAAATTATTATTATGTATTTGACAGGTTTCAGCAGGAAATGAGTCAAGTATAGAGAATGAATACTCTTATAGGTTAATTACAAATTTCTATAAGGTTCTGGGAAGTTCTCCTAGAACTGGTCCTAAAAATCCAAATCAGGGTTTCTAGTCACACCCTCTGAACTAGGAAATATCGGTTGCAACCGCATATAGGAAGGCATGTCCATGTAGTTGGAGCCTTCCATTAAAGAAAAATTGAGGTTAAAAATGGGCCTAGAAACAAAAATAAAGAACAAAATTCAACTTTATAAGAACCAATAGGCTTCAATATGATGATGTCAACCATGGGGGATAATTCACCATTTTTGGAATAAAAAGGTAAAAAGATAAAAAAAAAGAAAAACTATTTTTTCAACTCATTTTTTCAACTTATCTCCCTACTATTTTAGTCAAATTTTGAGTGGGAGCACTCATTGGATGCATAATTTAATTTTTCATCCAACGAGTACCCATGTTGCATACTTTTGATGGACCTGCTACATGAAAAATGTGAAGTACATGGAAAAACATGATTGCAGTCATGTTTTTTCATGTATTTCACATATTTCATGTATTAGGGTCCATAAAACGTAAGAAACATGGGTACTCCTCAGATGAAAAATTAAATTCTACATCCAATGAGTTATTCAACTTGAAATTTGAGTGAAATCATAGGGAGATAAGTTGAAAATATGAGTTGAAAAAGTAGTTTTTTTTCCCTCCAAAACTTGATGAGATAATCTAATCTTATTTTATTGTTTCCACTATTATTTTATAATATTAATTAGGAGGCCCATTTCAGACCTCAAAATTTATGTAATGTGGTTGTATGCATAACTTGGCATGCATGTAGTTGAGCTAGGAGACCAAGTAAAAATAAGTTCCAACTCAAGGTTAAATCACCAAAGGATGTTATCTGACATATGGGTGATCATGTGTCCTTGAGAGATATCAATAGGTTTTCGGTTAGTAAACCCCACCTCCATAACTAGAACTTGGATGTCAGGTCATGTCATAGTAAATCTCATCTCGTGTTTACCTTGGAGAACTTGTAAAAGTGGGTAAATGTGGGGTGTGGGTGGTACAAAGTGGTATCAGAGCAAGGTTGCAGCACTCAACCTTGGGGTAAAGGTATATGTTTATGCATGCATGTTAGTTTTCTATGCGTTTATCATGGATGCATGTTGGTTATTTAGTATTATCATTATGACATCCGTGTATGAGTTGGTATGCTTATCATGTTTTATTTTTCTAATCTGGATTGGCCTGTGCAGATGTAATAGCCTCCCCTAAGATACCTTGAGGTATGATTTTGATTATGTTTCTATTTAGATAGAAATGACATATTGTAGGAAATATAAGGCAAAGAGATGAAGAGAAGAGTAGTTGAGGACAATTCATATGACTCTTCTACATGCCAAAAGAGACATTAGTAGGAAGGGATAAATCAATTGAGTAGTAGGGAGAGGGACATTCTCTTGTTTTGGCATACACATTGAGAAGCTTGAAGGCAGAGATCATAAGTTGTAAGGTAGATAATGAGAGATTGATTGAGGCATAGGAAGAATGGACTAATGGTACATGTTGTCCATTGTGATACAATCTTATATTTATGTCAAATGACTCTATTTTGCATCCCTAGTACAAGGAAGGATGGGCGCAATCTTGGCATTCCAAAGTCAAATCCAAAAGGGAGAGCCTAAGTCCCAAAGCCATAAAAGAGAGATGGAGTTTTAGAGGCCAAAATCAAGAGGAAGGATGACATATAATAGGCCTAAATAGAAAGGACCAGCAAGTAGTGCATTGGGATTTCGGGATATTGGAGGAAGGAACATGGAGAGCTTGACAATTTATTTAAAAGGCAAGCCCAGAATGGCATATCATAGCCTTAGCATTTCAGAACTCGATATAGGAAGGAGAAGACCTCAGAGTAGAGGGGTATCAAAATATCGAAGTTTTGTAACTCCTTAAAAATTAATTTTTTTTGTATATCCCAGAGGTTTTCAAAAACAATAAATGCAAAGGAAATCGTTGAAAGACCAAGGGCTTCAGGGACCCTTTCTCCCTCCTCCAAAGAAGACACATGGAGGTTGTTCATTAGACCCGAGGAGCAGACATGGCAGATGATGACAACATGGCATGGTCACACGATGGACACATGGAAGTCAGTTTCAGTAGTTTCAAGGGCCTAATGGGGAAATATGGGTGACACATGTCACCACTTAAGAGGTGCCACATGGAGATGATGTCCTCAGCATGATGTAATCTCAGAGGTCAAAAATTTATAGGGAAGAAATTTCATAACTGTTGTTTAAATTATTACATAAAAAGTTATAATTCGATGAAGAGGCTATGATGTATGATTGGCACCCAGTAATAGGAGCTCAAGAGAACCAAGGGAATAGAGCTGGGATGCACACTTAAGTGCTACAAGGAATACTGAAGGAAAGAGGCATCATAACCTTGTTTTAATTCCAATTTGGAGAACTTCCAATGAAAAGAGCTCCAATGTGGTCTAGCACATGGTTATAAGGAATCGAAGAAACCAAGGGTGGAAGAGAAAACACAAAGGGATATAGGTCCCCGATAGAAACCCAAACGTTTTAGCACCCAAGCACTTAGCTTGTGGTCATGACACCTGGTCCCATATAAGGGAAACAGTAAGGGGGCTAAGTAAAAAGGAGCTAGAGGCATCAAAGCTTTTTGATTTCATAACGTTTATTTTCAATGGAGCTACGATGGACAAAGGCTCTAATACTATAGCCCTTAAGCACTATACTAATAGCCATAGGCAATGGTTCTATGGTATATGAACAATAAGGAGCTAAATACAGAAGGGGTAAAGTCATTTGAAATTTGTGTTTTCTTAATGCCATTTTAAATGAAGTTACAATGAGTCATGGCTCTAAAGTTGCACTATGATAATGTTACAGGATGTATTGGGCTATGATACTATGATACCAAGAGTATGGAGGATGAATGGGTCAAAAGTTAGTTAAATGTGTTCTAAAGGTTGGTGTGGTGACCACAAAGATTGCTGGGTCAAAGCAAGGAGGACTGCAATTTGCAGGGAAACTTTTGGTCCTATATTGTGCTAAGAATTAAGTCTTCCCTAATATTGCGTGCATGATACAGGGAATTAAATGAAGAACAATGCCATCAGTTCAGAGAAGCCATGCTGATATACATTTTGATCTTTGTGCAGTATTACTGAGAATTAATTCTCAGTATGGAGATCACTCAAAGGCCCATTCTCAGTGGTTAATGATGCATAAATGTGACCAGTTCCTTAACACTACCACTCTTGTCCCATACCACTCTAGAAAGAGGAAATTCAATCAGTTAAAGGAAGAAAGTGATAGGCATATTGGCAAGTAGCCGTGGAGGAATATTATGGCAGAGTTATGGCGAGATTAGAGGCAATCAAAGGAATTGACAAGGAATATATATCATTGTGTCAATCATGCCACCTCATGTTTTGTTTATTTTTTGTAAATAATTCATTTCAAATATGAATCAAAATCTTTTAGGACAACTAGGCTACTCACATGCTCAGACAACTGGGCAATTCAGACAGCTGGAGTATTCTTGATATTTTGTAATTGTTTGTTTGAACACTCTTTCTATAAAAGAGAAGAAGAACTTAATAGGAAGGGTTATGGATTTTTTGGTTCTAAGGGTTCTATTTTCTTGTCCATGTGGTTGTAACAATTTTTCATATATCGCAAGTTTTGTCAATGTGACATGTATTTCAGTCAAAAATATCTATGAAGACGTTATGGTGATTCCAAGCATTTGGGATATGAAATATGTGTTCTTCCTTTGTATTTCACTTCATGTTTGTTTTTCTTCTTTAGAATTTATGTAATTGTAGCTCCCATATTCACTCTTAAAGCCTAGATTTACTTATGTTATGTTGTAGCAAAAACTACCTGTGAAATTACATATTTACCTATTTTATGTGATGGAAGATGGTACCTATGAAATCACAAATTTGCTAATTTTATGTGATAGCATATGGTACCTATTAGATTACATATTTACCTATGTTGTATGATAGCATATAGTACCTGGGAGACATTGAGTTGAAATCCTGAAAATGCACTCCATAATTTATGCAATTCATTCCTTTTATCTTTTCATAATTCTACTAGGATTTGTTGCATATGATTTTCTATTTATCCAACCCTCTGCTCTAGGTTCCTCCCTTACATTTCTCATTTCCATATTTACTGCAATGATAAATTTAAGCTTCATTCTCTTTGTGCCATCCACCATAACTAAAACATTTATACTTGGCAATGATACCTTGTTCATGTGTATACTGAATCTACCTCTGTGAAAGGAAATTAAACCAATATCTAGATCATTTTATATTCATCTCTTGAGTTGCACCGAATTGTCTTCAAGAGAGATTGCGATTTCCTAGGCACTGACCTCTCCTTAACCTGGAGGTTATCTCTAGGAGCTACAATATCTTCTGGTGCCATTGTCAAGGAGAAAATTAGAATCTTTTTCCCTGGGTGCGACATTTTTACATTCCTTTTGTCGGGTGAGAAAAGGAAGTGTGGGTTAAATATCTCTCACCTTGGTGAATCCATTGTTTTAAATCTTTGTTTGATTATCCTTTATTTCAAAAGGCCTCATATTGGCTCTGACACTTCTTTACAGAAAACTCCCCCTGAATTCAATCCTAAGATATCTCACCTAAAGGGGTCTTCAAAATGGTTCTTCTTGCATTCTTGTCCAACAAATTTTCCCCATTATAGTTTTCTTATGTCATTGGCTACCCCCATCATGTTCCTCCATTTCATGACGGGTCTACCTATTTTCCTAAGTTTGATGGAAGAGTAGATGGAGGCTTGTACCAAAACCTTAAGGACTTTCATGAATGCATGGAGAAACAAGGTATTGTCCATGAATATGTGAAAATGAAATTGTTCATGTAACCTTTGGTTAAAGATGTTAGTGTTTGGTACATAACACTATGTCATGGCAGCATATCTTCTCTGATTTTTACAAAAGATTATATCCACTAGATTCTCTGATTAAATATTGTTGTGAATATTTAATGTTGAAAATATTTCCAAGACTAATGATGCTGTTGAAGACATTTCTAGAGCTCAACTCCAAGAAAGCATATACTTGCATTAAGAAGCATTGCCCAACAATCAAGAAAAGCAAGAAGGAGACATTATTGAGGTGCAAATAAACTGTCAAAGATCATATTGCGTTGAACTTGATGGTTCTCCTTTATATCATTTGTATGACTGAAATGGGGAGTTGGGTGTTATAGAACCACAAAAATCCCAGTCATGGGAAGTTGCTCAAAAGGAGAAAGTTGAAAATGGGGTTAATAAGAAGGCTCTAGTTTATGAGTTACATCCTTCAAATGGAGAACGAGGTATTAGCATATTCCCAAGACAACCACAAGAATAAAATTATCCACTATGAATAAAGATAGTCTATTCTTTTGAGTATATATCAATGACTTCCAATGAATCATTTTACTAGCCTATGTTTATAGCTACCTTTGTTTTTGAAGTTCAAGAAGCTAGTAATAAAGTTGATGAATATTCTCCTATTTATGATTCATATGATTCAAAGTAGGATGAGATTGTTGCATATTTTCAAAGGGTTCTCTTTATAGCAAGTGGGGAGAAGTGTACCAACAACAACTTCTTGAAGAAGAGCCCAAATTTGAAGAGCCAAGAAGTGTATGTGGTTGCCTTTTGTAGAAGGATTCTTGTGTGGAAAATGTTCAAGAAAGGGAGGCCACTATAAATATTTCTCATAAGCTCTATAATCCAGTAGCTGACAATATGACATATTTCTTTGGTCATAATTTGGTCTCAATTATGTGGTATCTATTAAATGTTTCACCTGAAAAATTCACATGGTGCATGGATGTTTTGATTCCTGAATCTTGATAGCACAAAGGCATAAGGCCCAGTACCCAGATAATGGGCTGGTGTCATTGGAAGGTTGACTTCACTTGGGTGAATTGAGCCTTGGACATAAGTAGGTGTTGTATATAAATAAGCTTGACCATGTGAGTGTTTGATTTCCAGTTTTTAGAAGTTGTAGTTCTACATTTCAAGCATTTTAAGGAGAGGAATCCCAAAAAATAAAGTTCCAGGGAGATTTTTTGGTTTTACAAGTCCAATGAACTTTTGAATCCATGCCCAATGGTAAAGGCTACTAGTCTACAGGTTCTCAACACCCTACCAACAAGGCATTGTCCCCAATTGGATACGATGTTGTCACCTATCATACCATCTTATAGTTGTGTCAAATGGCCCTATTTTTCATCTCTATTATAGGGAAGGATGGGTGCAATCTATTTTTTCCAAAGGGAAATAAAAAAGGGAGAGCCTAAGTCCTAAATCCATAAAAGAGACCCAAAATTTAGGAGGCCAAAATTATAGGGAGGGTCAAAATATCAGAGGACAAAATCAAAAGGACCAATACGTAGCATATCAATATTTCAGGATATCAGAGGAAGGAACGTAGATACCTCGGTGATTTATTTTAAAGTGGGCCCAAAATGGCATATCAGAGCCTCATAATTTCATAACCTGATATAGGAAGGAGAAGACCTTGGAGCAAAGTGGTATTAGAATATAAGAGTTTCGTAACTCCTTAAAAATTGAAATTCTTTGAAAATCCCCAAGGTTTTCGAAGAAAAGAAATACAAAGTACATCATTGAAAAACCAAGGACCCAAGGGACCATTTCTCTCTCCTCTGAAGAAGATACATGATGACTAGTGATTGGCCCCAAGCAGAAAACATGGTAGATGATGTCAGCATGGCACGATCATATGGTGGCCACATGGAAATCAGTTTCAGAAATTTCAAGGGCCTAATTTGGCAAATCTGGGTGACATGTTACACCACTTAGGAGGTGATACATGGATATGATGACCTCAGCGTGACATCATCTCGAAGGTTGACATTTCAAAGGTAATAGATTCTATAACCCTTTTTAAAATTGTTTTATAAAAAATTTTGATCAGATGAAGGGGCTCTAATGTATCATTGGAACCCAGTCATGGGAACCCAAAAGATCCAAGAGTGTAGAGATAAGCTAAGCACTTCAGTGATATAGAGAATATTAGAGGAAAGAGGCATTGAAACCTTGTTTTAATTCAAATTGGAAGAATTTCTGAAGAAAAGAGATCTGATGTGGATTGTTACATGGTCATAGGGACTTGAAGAAACCAAGGGCGGAAGAGAAAATACAAAAGGAGATAGGTCCTCGATAGAAACCCAAAGGCTTTAGCACCCAAGTGTTGATCCTACGGTCACAACTCATGTTCCCATAAAGTAGAAATGGTAAGGGGGCTAAGAAAAATGGATCTAGGGGCATTGGAAGTTTTTGATTTTGTAATGTTTATTTTCAATGGATGAAGGATTCAATACTGCAACCCCCCTAAGTGTTATACCATTGGTAACAAGTGGTGGTACTATGGTATATGAACAATAAGGAGCTAAGAATAGAGGGGGCAAATTCATCAAAACTTTGTGTTTTACTAATGCCATTTTAAATAAATTTACGATGAGTTGTGACTCTGAAGTTGCACTATGCTAATTTTACAGGATGTATTGGGTTCTAATACTACGATACAAATAATATGGAGGATGAATGGATAGACAACTAATTAAATGCATGAATAATGTTGTCTCCCACGAGTAATTGAAACTGCATAGATCATTAGGTCAAGGTGAGGAGGATCATGATTTGTAGAGAAAATCTTGGTCCTTTCTTATGTTAAGAAGTACACTATCATTGATATTGAATGCATGATATAGGGTATTAAATGAAGAACAATGCCATTAGTATAGAGAGGCCATGTTTTTTCACATTTTGATCTTTGTGCAATATTAATGAGAATTAATTGTCAGTATGGAGATCACTCAAAGGCCCATTCTCAGTGGTTAATGATGCATACATTTGATCAGTTCCTTAATGCCATCACTCTCATCCACATTGCGCTATATAAAGAGGAAATTCAAGTATTTAAAGGGAGAAAGTGATAGGCGTATTGACAAGTAACCATGGAGGACTATTATGATAGAGGCATGGCCATATCAGAGGTAATAAAAGGAATCAACAAGGTAGATATTTCACTATGTCAATCATGACACCTCATGTTTTTTTATTTTATGTTTTGTCAATATTTCATTTCAAAGAGGAATCAAAATATGTTAGGAAAGCTAGGCTACCTGCATACTTAAATAGCTAGGTAATTCAGAAAGATAGAGAATTCGAGATATTTTGTAATTGTTTGTTCGAACTCTCTTGCTATAAAAGGGAAGAGGAACTTAATAGGAAGGGTTTTGGATTTCCCAGTTTCGAGGGTTCTATTTTCCTGTCCCTGTGGTTGTAACTATTTTTCATATTTCCAAAGTTTTGCAATGTGATGTGTATTTCATTCAAAAAGAGCAATAAAGGAGTTCTGGTGATTCCATGCAGTATGAATTCTTCCTATGTATTTTACTTCATGTGTGTTTTTATTCTTCAGAAATTATGTAATTGTAGCTACCAGATTCGTTCTTAAATCCCATATTTACTTATGTTATGTTGTAATAGACAATGCCGATGAAATTATAGATGTACCTATGTTATGTGATGGTAGATGGTACCTATGAAATCACAGATTTACTAATGTTATGTGGTAGAATATGGTACTAGTTAGATTATAGATTTACCTATGTTGTATGATAGTAGATAGTACGTGGGAGACATTGAGTTGAAAGCCTTAAAATGTGCTCCATAATTTCTACACTTCATTCCTTTTATCTTTTCATAATTCTACTAGGAATTTTTGCATAGGATTCTCTATTTTTCCAACCTCTGCACTAGGTTCCTTCCTTACATTTCTCATTTCCATATTTAGTGCAACGAAAAATTTAAGCTACATTCTCTATATGTCAGCCACTAGACCTGAAACATTTATCTTGGGAATGATACCTTGTTCATGTGTATACTGAATCTTCCTCTAAGAAAGGAAATTGACTCAACATATAAACTATTTTAAATTCACCTCTTGAGCTGCACCAAATTATCTTCAAGAGAGACTAAGATGTCCTAGGAACTAACGTCTCCTCAACTCAGGGGTTGTCTTTAGGAGCTACAATAGTACATATCGAAGCAAGTCTTGAAAAGAGTACAAGACATACAAATATCATACAATAAGATGTGGTAGATCCTAGGATACACTTGACAAGAGGGATAGCATGCATGGATTTTATTCTAGCTCTGATTACGAGAAACATAAATTTCATCACCATTAGTATCCTTGCAAGAGGTGTGAGAATGGATATTTTCCATAAAAGTTAAAGAAAGCCAAGCCTCACAATTTTCATGATGAGTTGACAAAGTTAGAAGATGCAGAAGCATGCCTACTTGGGATAGGGAAATTCATTAGTCTTCACTATTACACAAAGAACATGAAAGTCAAGATAAAAACCTTTCATCTTAAAGGAAAAAGTGGATATTTGGTGGGAATATGTCAAGCATGTTAGGGGTATCACGAAAGAATAATTGACTTGTGATGAATTCAAAACTCTTTAGGAAGAAGTACATGTTTGAGAGGTATGAGCTCAAGATGGATTCCATGATAGATGAAGAGTATACAACTAGATTTCTAGAGCCATTGAGATATCTGCAATATCTCAAGGATTAGAAAGAAAATATCCAAAGGTTCAATAGTGGATTTCCATTATCATTCGAAGATTGGATTGGGTTTGATGAGCCTAGACCTTTAGAGAAATCCATCAAAAATTTGAATTATTGTTATGAACAGTCAAAGTGCAAGCTCAAGTTCAAGTGTGAACTGGAAGAATAAAGGAAAATGGATCAATAAGTAGGGAATATCTTAGGATGTAGGTGGAAAGGAAAATGTGGCTCCGCTTAAGAAGTCCAATGCAACAGAGAAAGGACGTGGGTCTTAGCCTGTGGAGAAATAAAATAAATTCAATGGTAGAGAACCATTGTGGTTTTGAACCCATGTTGGAGACCATTGGTGAGCCTTGGTATTGCACCAAGAGTGTTACAAATCCCAGGGGCTCCTCAACTTAAATGATCAACCAGAGGTTCATACAAACGGAGAGGTGATAGTGCTATACACACAATATTTTAGGTTATACTCATGCCACACTCAGTCATGACATTAGATTAAGGTGTTAAGAGACCAATCCTCAAACTTAAATATAGTGAAATCTTGTCGATGAATTCATAATTGAAAATTGATTATGAAAATGAAAATGCCATTGTTCAACTCATAGATTCTAATGAACAATACATGAAAGAGAGAGGGCTAATCTACTTACAAAATTAAAGATATTCTATATTGCATAATTCATGAAATTAGTAACTTGTTCGCATGTATCATTGATTTACTTCCACATTTTCTTGAAATAAAAAATCTAACTTGCGTCATGCTTGTTAATGAAAAACACTAATTCTACTCTATTTTGCAGTGAGGAAAATAGGTGTTTGGAGTGGTATAGGGGCTTGTCTTGATCATAAAATCACAAATTGGTGTCATTATTCATCTTAACTGAGCTAATTTTGAAATGGGGAGGAATACAGGTGGAGGAACATGGTGCTACAGGCCTGCCACAAGTGTTGCTACAGAAGGTCTTGTATTGCTACAAGAGGGGTTCTAAGAACCTTTTTAGGGTAGAGATGGTGTTTTGAGGGAATGAGGAGGTGGATGAAGGGAGGAGGGAGTGAATGAATGTTAGGAAATCCTCCTATCCATTCCCAAAACTTGTCATAGGTCTATCTTGCACCAAGATGAATGCCCACAGTGCCCTTAATTGTCTAAATAGAGTGACTATGGAAATAGAGTTTTGGGAGAATAATTGAAGGGTGTAAGGAGAAGATGAGGAATTCCAAGTGGATATGACAAAGGTTCCCTCCCATGAAGATCAAAAAAACCCTGCATCTAGTCCCATGTATGCATCAATTGATTATTAACATGGTGATATAAACGATGATGGAAAAGATGAGTTGAATTTGAATAACATCCATTCTATGCCACAACACTATTATGACGATTGAACTAAATCATAATTTGCAGAAAGTAAATATGAAGAAGGAAAACTAAAATTTATTTATTTCAAACAAATCATAAACAAATAAAAAATTAGAGTGAGATTGCAAATTAGAGGTGTTTAAAGAGAGGTGATAGGGAAGCCTGCAATTAGAGGTGTTTAAAGATTAACATCTACTATAATAAGAGAAAGACATGAAATGATTTAAACTAATCACAAGAAAAAAATATAGAGGAGGGACCAAAGCCTATGAGTTGGGCCCAAACCTAAGGGTTTCAACGCTCTAAAACTAGCTCAGATGTAGTTTAATAACCAACTTCTCATTATTAGAAAATAATAATCTCATACATCATGTGAACGTTAATAATGAAAATTTCAAGCCTTAGGATCAATAACTAATCCTAGTTGAACCAAAAATTCAAATCCTAATGAACCTTTAATCTCATTTAATTACACAAAAGGGTAGCTGATAGCAACTCCCTTGAAAATAATAGTGATTCCATCCTTGATCTCGAAAATTGTGGATTGTGTCCTCCTTGAGCCTCTCATGCAATTGGAGTTACTTGGATGTTAATGAATTCAAGATTGTTAGTGAGGATTTGGTGATATAAGGTTGATTTAGAGAGTTAAGGATGTGGACAAGCCTCCCTAGATTCCCTCTTGTTT
Source organism: Pinus taeda (assembly GCA_000404065.3). Taxonomy (NCBI): domain Eukaryota; kingdom Viridiplantae; phylum Streptophyta; class Pinopsida; order Pinales; family Pinaceae; genus Pinus; species Pinus taeda. The sequence goes on along the minus strand of APFE031645868.1, from coordinate 51,648 downwards.
GTCTCCATCAATCCCTTGCATAGTAAATGCCTAAAAGTGCTTCTTTTTCCTGCCATTTAATTCCATTAGGACACATAATATGTAAAACAACTTCTACTCTTCTTACTAGCATATTATAACCAAAAATGTGAATAAATGTGAGAAAAGGATAGTTTTAAGGCTAGAGGATATCATAATGAACTTCAAGATATACCTATAGATGGGACTCATCATCACCCCCCTATTGATGGTGTTGCTCATCTTCTGACCAACTTAGTCATCCATATGAAGCTCATTCACAACCTTGGTGGCCTCTCTGACATTCCAAGGCACCTCAGATGGTGTACCCTCCTGTGGATAAAAACTTGCATTTTCCTCTATCTCTGCCCATACCTTTTGTTCCTCTATCTAGTTCCCTTCTTTTTGTAAGCCCAACAACAAAGGTGGACTGAGTTTAAGTCTTATCTATTTGATTTTCAGTGTTTTCATTATTCTTTTGTACAATGGGGTTATTTCCAAGTCATTCCTTAGTCTTTCAGAAGAGTAATACTCTCTTATTTGTAAACCGTGGGTAAGGCATGTCACCTTCTCTGATAGGCTTGTAGACTCTTTGTTCCTAACATCCCAAAAGTGTCCTCAACATGTAGAATGACTTGCTCTTGGTTTTCTATGTATCTAGGTGATAAAATAGGATTAGAGGTAATAATGTTATGATTATTGATAACAACTTTAGGGCTTACTAGCTCTGCTCTGATATACAAGGATTACTTCTCTTCTTTTTTCACCACCCTTTTCATTTTCTCAGCCCTTGCCTCTTCCCAATTAAACTGAGATGCTAATGACATTAGTTGCATGTAACCAAATATTGAATTGGGATCCGAGAAATTTAGATCTATTAGAATGAAATTGTGCATATAAAATTCAGCTACCTTTGCCCCATCTTCCATACTATCTTGTTTGAAAAACTTAATAAACTTCCTATAGTCTTGAAAAGGAAGATCCATACTATACTAGTGTCTTAATTTGGAATTTTAGCCACTTTTCCTTGGGGAAGAGAGCATAGTATTTTGATGTCTTCTTTCATTGTATGGCTTCCATAGAGAGACTTTCCATAGTGGAAAGTTGTGTTTCTTTTTCTCGCAACTTCTCTCTCAATCTTATGTTTTCTGTCTATAACTGCTCCCTCATAAGTGACTCTCTTAGTCTCAAATAACTCAACTCCATGCTCATTTTAGTGAGTTTCTCCTCCATGAGGCCCACATCTTCTACATTCTTATATTTGGAAACTTGCATCCATCTATGTGTTCTACCTCTCTCTATTTCCAACTCATAGAGGATTGGGACTGCAAACTTTTCAAGTATGATCCTTCCTTAGTCAAAAAATTTGAAATAGGACCCGAAGCTGGGTTATGGATAAAGTTATTTAAACTAGTGGATGCATTTTTCATCTTCCTTTAATGTGCTTTCTCCTTCCTATAACTTATTTTTCTGCTCTTTTACCATTTCCTATTTCTCTTGTAGCTTCCCTTGTTTCTCCTATAGTACCTCCTTTTCTAGTTGCTCAAGGGTAGCTTATGTATTTAGTTTCTTGAAGGTCACTACCTTGGTGGTAGGCCTTCTATCATATGTCACAAGTGGTTTTAGTTTTCCTTTAAGAGAGGTAATCTCCTCAATTTTTCCTTTACTAGGCCCCACTTCTACCTTTTTACTAGGTGACTCCTTAATAGTGATAGGGACTTCTGAAGGAGGCTATGGTTTCGCTTGTCTGATCCTAGTGCTCTTCCTTGTTTGAAAATATAGGAGAACTTTTCTTGGTTACATCCTTTAGTCCTTGACAGGTGTGCTCATTGTGGCCAATTTGGCAACCACTTCCTGCTCTAAATTCCCTAGAGAAAGACTTGTTTGATGTCCTTGCTTCTCTTTTCTTTGTTGTTCAGAAGTCTTCTCAAAAATTTCTTTTTCTTATAATTTTTTCTCTTATTCTTATTCCTTAAGATCTTCTTATTATTCCTCGATTCTTACTACCTCTTCTTCTTCTATTTCTCCTCTCCTACCTCTAGTGCTAGAGGTTGGTGTTTCTCCAGGTGTGGTGGCTTGGGTTTCAATGAAGATCTCCCTGTCCATGTCCATAAAATCATTCCAAAGGATAGGGTTCCTTAAGTGGCTCAAATAATCCATTAAAATTAACTTTATGAGGCCATGGTGACATATGTTTTGATGCTTTCCTTCCCTCACCTTCTGGCTCATTTTAATGATTGAGTGGAGGAGGAAATGAGGAACGCTAAGTCTTTGAGGGAGAGGCAATTTTACTTTAAATATTAACTCATGAAGTAAAGGAAAATTATAAGCATATACCATAGTCAATTTACTTCACAATATATACATTTGAGGATATGGTAAGACACATCATCCCATGGGTATGGTAGGCTTTCTTTTCTTACTCCATTCTTATCTTCTATGGGCTTCTCTCTTTGAATGAAGAAGTTCTTCTTGACTATAACAGTAACTTCCTTCTCCTCCTCGCTCCACCAAACCCCCAAGGGTAAGGTGGTCACTCTACTTATGGTTTTGATACTTAAGGAGATGGGAAATCCTTTGACAATAGTAGTGGCACTATCTTCCCCTTCAGGATGTAGGGCCATGGAAAATTCATGAGTGATGTCATCATCATATCCTTTTAGGAGTTCAAAGAAACTCAACCATTCATGCCTTCTAGATATTTTCGCTATAGGAGGGTGTTGGTGAATCCTCTAGGTGTTTGTGGGTTCTCTTCGATTAAATCCTTCCCCTATTTCTTCTACAACCCCTACTTGGTGTTACTTATGTGTGTAATTCAATTTTTTAAAGCAATCTTAGTGCTGGAAACAATGTTAACATCCTTTTTATCATTGGGGGATAAGAATGCTAGAATTGATATCAAACAAAATCTTTTTCTCTTCTTCTATCCACAACAATTTCCAGAAATACCTCATACTACTCAATTTTCTATTACAGTATATCAATTTCAGACAAAATTCTCATGCAAGTGGATGGAAAATAAGGAAGGAGGATGTCACTTCTTTTCAAAATAAATTTGTATGTGCATGAGGTTTTGGAGACATTTTCATGTCACTATAGCTCCATTTCACCCTTCAATTCCTCTTGTGGCTCCTTCTCAGACCCCATATATCATTTTAGACCTTGTTGTAGCTTCTTCCTTTGGCACTTGTAGACAAGGTTCGAAAAGTTTCGGTGGCACCCTAGGTGTTCAAATAACAATAAATCATCCTTCCTCTAACTGATTTTTTGGAAATGAGCGATGGTGCAAATGAAGTCGAGCCCAGTACATTATATTCTCTTTGTGTTAATGTCTCAGAGCACTTTGGTGACATGGAATATACACGATTTTTGTTTTTTGGACCTTTCTCCCCACTCCTTACAATAATTTCCCCTCTCGTTTTGATTATCTCCCCACTCCTCATGAACACCACCTCACTTTGAGTTAACATCTCCATGTTGCATGGGTGACTAATACAAACTTTAGTTTACTAGCTAAGGGTGGCCAATTTCATTGGCCACCTCCAACCTATTAAAACAACTTTCTCAACTATTAACACATTTTATAATTTTATGCATAGGGAAGAGGTGAGCGTTGTCATACCTAAGCCTACATGTGGATCGAATTGTTGGAGTTAGGCCTCATAACATCATGGTCCCTGAGGTAGTTGATTCTTTTGCTTGTTTTTTTGCATGTCTTCATAACTTGATGATATCTTGATTGATAAATTTTGTTATGTATGCAGGTGCCTTCCTTATGTCCAAGGTTGTTGTTGTTGCTGGTGGAGTGCCTTCCTGAGAATGATGTGTTTCCTCTTTGTTAGAGATATGGCTCCAATATGCTCTTTATTTGTGAATGTTGGGTCCCTATAATACTAGTGATTACCCCATTACTATTGTAGTTATACCCCTTATTAATATTTTTGTGCCCCTATTGTCCCCATATTGTTATTACTGTGCCCCATAGATTCCCTCTATTGTTATTTTTGTGGCTTTATATTATTATTGTTAGGTTGGTTGGGTTATATTGTGACTCCTTAGACTCCTATATATAGAAAGGAGGTTTTGTCATTTGTATCATCCAAGAATTGTTCATTTATATAATGTAAAGGAGGTTTCCCCCTCGAAGAGGCTGAATTCTAAGGCGTTGATCTATCTATTCTATCTTTTCTTGAGCTGGTTCTCTTCGATTAAATCCTCCCCCTATTTCTTCTACAACCCCTACTTGGTGTTACTTATGTGTGTCTTTCAATTTTCTAAAGCAATCTTAGTGGTGGAAACAATGTTAACATCCTTTTTATCATTGGGGGATAAGAATGCTAGAATTGATATCAAACAAACTCTTTTTCTCTTCTTCTATCCACAACAATTTCCAGAAATACCTCGTACTACTCAATTTTCTATTACAGTATATGAATTTCAGACAAAATTCTCATGCAAGTGGATGGAAAACAAGGAAGGAGGATGTCACTTACTTCTTTTCAAAATAAATTTGTATGTGCATGAGGTTTTGGAGACATTTTCATGTCACTATAGCTCCGTTTAACCCTTCAATTCCTCCTGTAGCTCCTTCTCAGACCGCATATATCATTTTAGACCTTGTTGTAGCTTCTTCCTTTAGCACTTGTAGACAAGTTTCGAAATTTTCAATGGCACCCCAGGTGTTCTAATAACAATAAATCATCCTTCCTCTAACTGATTTTTTGGAAATGAGCGATGGTGCAAATGAAGTCGAGCCCAGTACATTATATTCTCTTTGTGTTAAAATCTCGGAGCACTTTGGTGACATCGAGACACGATTTTTGTTTTTTGGACCTTTTCCCCCACTCCTTGCAATAATTTCTCCTCTCCTTTTGATTATCTCCCCACTCCTCATGAACACCACCTCACTTTGAGTTAACATCTCCATGTTGCATGGGTGACTAATACAAACTTTAGTTTACTAGCTAAGGGTGGCCAAGTTCATTGACCACCTCCAACCTATTAAAACAACTTTCTCAACTATTAACACATTTTATAATTTTATGCATAGGGAAGAGGTGAGGGTTGTCATACCTGAGCCTACATGTGGATTGAATTGTTGGAGTTAGGCCTCATAACATCATGGTCTCTGAGGTAGTTGATTCTTTTGCTTGTTTTTGTGCATGTCTTCATAACTTGACGATATCTTGATTGATAAATTTGTTATGTATGCAGGTGCCTTCCTTATGTCCAAGCTTGTTGTTGTTGTTGGTGGAGTGCCTTCCTGAGAATGATGTGTTTCCTCTTTGTTAGAGATATGGCTCCAATATTCTCTTTATTTGTGAAAAAAATTTCGAGTCTTGTTGGGACTACACAGGTTACTATAGGGGGAGTTTCCTTCCTGTAGCACTAATTTAATACTCCCTTAAAGTCTCCAACTTGCACGCTAGGGTTGAGGGGAAGTGATGAAGGCCATGAGGACTGGATTAGGATCATGAGGAAGTCATGTAGGTGTTATAAGAACAGAAAACAAGGATTTTTGTGTTTTTTTAGATGCATGATAGAGTGGAAATGTTTAGAAATTTTTTGGCTAAATGGAGTTGGGTGATGGAGTTTACATTGGAGGACCCCCCTTAACATTTACTAGAGACAACATGACCTTCTAGTCTCTTTTTCCATTGGATCCACCTCTTGTAGCCTCACATGCTCCTCATGTAGCATTACAGGACCTCCTGTAGCATGACAGGTCCTTCCTATAGCATCATAGTGAGGAGGTAAAATTGGAGTCTCTTGTTTATTGGATGATGGAGAGAGGCGGGAATGTGTGTTGAGAGTGTGAAAATGATGTGTATGGATGGAAGGATGGAGGGAGACTTATTTATTCTTCCTTGTAGCTATAATTCTTCCAACTATGTGCAGTCCTGCAAAAGAAATATGTTAGCAAAAATGGTGTAAGAACTCCCTCCTTATGCTTCTCTTTTTCTTTTTGAGAAAAACATGATGCCTCTTTAGAGGTTTTCAACCAACATGCCTTCCCTAAGACGCTCAAAAAAGGTTTTCACCTAGGGATATTTATTTATTTATTTATTTTTCTTCTAGGTTACCTCAGAGAGGTTTTCAACTCAGGAGTGGGCCTTATATGCCTCTTATTATTATTATTATTATTATTATTATTATTATTATTATTATTGTGTTTGTTTTTTGTTTGTTTGGAATTTTACTAGACTTAAGGCTATGAGCTAGCCAATCACATTTAACTCTCTGCTAAATGAAGTAACAAATTATTCCTTGGATAGAGTTTTCTTGTACAATTTCAACCTATTACCATTGACAAGGGAATCCCTTCCTCATAAATGGTTTTGATTTGGACAAACCCATTCTCATGACACTTCTCTACTAGATAGGGACCCAACCATATTTTCATCAACTTCCACTTGAAATCCTTGAATTTGGAATCATACAACAGGGCCCAATCTTGTTCTTGGAAATTCCTTTCTCTGATGTGGTTTTAATGCCAAATATTCCTCTATAGTTGGATTACCTCAAGTGTGGGAGAGATGACATTCTGAATTCATGTAGACCATTGAGTTGGAGCATCCTTTCCTATTATGGTGTAGCGAGATCCAAGTCTAACTGAGTTGCCATCCTCAAGGTGTTGTACTCAAATTAAATAGATAATAGGGCCTTCTTCCCATAGAACATCTCAAAGGGAGTGAATCTAGTGGTGGTCTTCCAAGTGGTGTTGTAGACCCAAGTAGCTTCCACAAGTCTGTCTTCCCAATATTTTCTACTGTTGTTAACAACCTTTGTAGGAATGTTCTACAATGCTTGATTGGTGACTTCCACCTACCCATTTTCTTGAGGGTGATAGTTAGTAGATTTCATGTGCTTGATGTGCTGTTGCTTCATAACGTCTTCAATCAAACTTGATGTAAATTGTGCTCCTTTATTAGTAACTAATTCCCTTCGAAAACCAAATTTGTTGAAGATATTCTCCCCTAGAAATTCAGCCACCTTCTGCTTAGTTGTTTCTTTTACTGCTTTTGTTTCATCCCATTTGGTCAAGTAATCAATGCATATAATGATATACCTTTTCTGTCATGACGGGGGATGAATAGGCCCAATGAAACTCATGCCCCACTTTTCAAATGGCTCTAAAGTCACTTGAGGTTGTAAGGGAATCTCATCCTTGGGTGTTGGCTTACCCATCCTTTGACACTAATCCCACCTGGTGGTGTATCTCCTTGCATCTTGATGTAAAGTGGGCCAATAATATCCTGATTGCATAACTTTGAAGGATGTCCTCTTAGCAAAAAAGTGGCCCCCACAGGGCCCATCATGGCATGTTGAGAGGACATTAAAGGCCTCTTCTTCCCACACACATCTTAGAAGCCATTCTAAGCCCAATATAAAAAGAATCCCCCCAATACAATTTTATGGGGTGCTCTTCTTTAAAATATTTCTTTTTTGTAAAAAGAGCTTCGGCGTAAATCACATAAAAAGATCATTGTCGACGCGTTTCGAACCAACCAGTGTGGTTCATCATCAGGACAAGCTGAAGAAACAGATCTAGCCTAGCAAGTTAAATAGACTGAGCAAAGACTCCAACGGCTACATAACAGCTATATTTGACTCTAGGACCTAGGCCA
>APFE031645868.1:22708-43676 GCA_000404065.3 Pinus taeda | reverse complement strand
TTACTATTAAATTATTATTTTTGAATGAATAATTTAAGTTATATATATTAATAAATATAATCTTATTATTATTTTAATAATATTAAGATATAATATTATATTTCTAGAGATAAGAGAAATTAGGTATGATAAATAAATGAGTGAATATTATCAAAAGAAATTTATTTGTTTAAATAACATAATATTAATGGTTATTTAAAAATTGCTATTAAATTATTATTGTTTGAATGACTTCTTTAGAATGAATAATTTAAGTTATAAAGTAATTATATATTCTTATTGAGTTATTATATATGTTTTATATTTTGATGGTATGTTAGTTTGTTTATAAAATTACTAAAACTGTTCTTAAGGGTTAGTTGACTAGTAAAAGAGGAAATAATTTAATTTATTTCAAGATATCCTATATATGTATTTATATATATAAGCTATCATTAAGCCCCATGGTTCATATAGCTGAAAATAAGTGACTAAATGGTAGCAAAATATAAATAAGACTAGACCCAAGAATACATCCTAATTTAGATATACTAATAATAATAACATAATGAATTAAATAATAAACTACTAAAACAGGAAAAGGACCTTTATCGGAGATAAAATCTACAAAAAAATAAATTAGATTAATACCTAAAATGATAATAATCATAAATAGATACTCGAGGAACCCAATAAATAGGGAAGAACACAACGCTACCAGCGAAATATATTTATATACTCGAAAGGACTAAACCAAACACACACAAAGAAAGCACCCAGGATGAACAGAGGGGCAGGGAGGGGGGAGGAAGAAACCCTAAGACGACAGGGCAGGGATCCAACTTCTACTTACCTTCCACCCATCGTCTCTGTTGAGATTGATGGGTCTTCGCTCAATTTCAATAGCTTCCCTTAACTTGCGATGATGGAACTGATCCACTCTGGCAATGACAGGTTAGGAGGGAACTTCCCAACAAACAAATATTTGGCTATATCAACAAAGAAAGGAGAAATCATTGAGATAGCAAAGAGAGGTTCATATGGAAGTTTTTCATCTATCATTTCTTCCTTTCCTATAGGTAGAGTTAGTGTGGACAAGAAATCTACAACCACATTAGATAATGTACTACAACTAAGAGTTCTTTTTCTATGGCAGTATAATTCAACTCATCTTTAGATAGATTATTACTAATGAAATATAAAACATAATGCAATTTGTCTTCTACTTGTCCTAAGGAAACCCCTAGAAATTTGTTTGAGGCATTTTTGTGTATATGGAAAGGTAATTTTCTTTTAGTATTTCAAAGGCTTCTTGACAGTTTCTTGTCTAACAAAAATATGAATATTTAGTTAGCATACCGAACAAGAGTGAAGCCTGTTTTCTAAAATCTTTAATGAACCTTCTATAATACCTATCTAATCCAATGAAACTCCTAACATATCATTGATTTTGAGGGATAGGGACCCTTTTAATGATGCAAATATTGTTTTGGTCAATTTGTGTTCCCTCGGATATGGAATGGCCAAGGGCAGTCCACGCATTCATGAAAAGATCACATTTCTCAGGGCTCAATGAGAGATTCACTTCAATACATTTCTTCAACATTTTTCATAGATTGGAGAGAGCTTCATGGAAACCACATCTATAAGGATTGAAATCATCCATTTATATCCCAATAGATTCATGAACAAGTTAAAAAAAAAATACTCAAAAATACCCTTTGAAAAGTAACAAGAGCATTGCACATACCAAATGGAAGAAATCTATAGGAAAAGGTACCCCAAGGACATGTAAATTTGGTCTTATCTTGGTCTTTAAGGCTGATTTGCATTTGGTTGTATACATTAAATCCATCAAGGAAGGAGAATATTTTCTTTCCTACAAGGCCACATAGGACTTGGTGAATGAAAGGCAAAGGAAAACGGTCCTTCTTTTAGCCTTGTTAATGTCTAAATAATCAACACAAATTATCCACTTCCCATTCTTCTTGCAAACTAAAACAAGAGGTGAAACCCATTGACTATCTGGAATGGGGTATATGAACCTTGCGTCTAGTAGATTTTTTAATTATTCTTTCACAATGTCCTTAAGAGTTGGTTTCGTCCTTCTCTGGGGTTGGTAGATAAGCTTGCATCCCTCTTTGATGTAGATATGATGAGTACAAACTAAGGAACACACACCTTTCATTTCCTTATAATCCCTAGAAAAAGCATCAAGGTGTTGCCATAGTGCATTTCACTATTGTTCTTCCTATTTTTCTGAGAGAGGGGTTGATATTTAAAGTTCTGAATGGGCCAAACTCTACAATCTTGACATGTTCTAGAATTGAGTCAACCGAGCACAAGTCATTCCAATGACTAATCCTATATTATTTCATAATCTCATCAATTTCTATGGGAGTGGGTGGTCGGTTCTGAAGGATATGGCCAATAAGATCATATTTATCAAGATGCCCCCATCCTATAACAATATCTAGAGTGAAAAATGGGTATGGGGTTGTATGATACAATTAATCCCCTTTCTCATCCTCTAAACATATGGGTAAATCATGTTCAATAGAAGTTTGAGCAAGAGGATACAAGACAAGTTGTTTGGATAAATGTCCTTTCTTTGTGGTCATGTTCCTCGCCATACAACCAATGTAGGCATCAACAGTGGCCAACCAAGGTATTCATAAGATGAGAGGATAATCATTAAAATTGGTTTTGAGAGGGAGGACCAAGAAATCGGTCGGGTAATCTCAGGATTCAATGGAGATCATGACATCCTCAATAATTCCCTCAAGATCTATTGTGGATTTGTCTACAAGATGCAACACTATGACAATCTTTCTCAAATCCCCTTGGAGATTGATCTTCAACATGGTTTCCCTAGTCATCACCTTGATTCTGGCCCCATGATCAATTAGGGTATTAGGGACCATAATTCCATTGATATGCACATCCACTACTGGGATACTAGGGTCTACATACTTTGGGGAGATCACCCTCCCAAGAATTATATCATATAATGGTTCAATGAAATTAATGATGGGGGTATCTCTTCGTATTCTCCCATGCCCTTTTGAAACATATTTCCTTAATGAGCTTTTTGTAGATGGGAACATCTTTAATGGCCTAGAGAAGGGGTATCTTGATGCACAAGTTATCTAATTCTCCCAGAATTTCAACCTCTTCTAGGGTGTGATGATTAGGGTGGACCAACCTTTCAAGATAGGGAGGTGCATTGATTTAAGGAGAACTCTCTCCCTTCTCTTCTTCAATCTCTTCAGGTGGAGAAGTTGGGTGATTGTTTGGGAGCACCTGCCTAGAGCGAAGCTTGATCTCTTGGATTTTCACAACATAATAAGGATAAGACGTCTCACCATTGTAGACTTGTTGTGTATGCTTATTTTCGGGTTCAGATTAGGTTGAATAGGATATTGAGGTTTCTCATGTTGAATGGGATGAGTTACTTGTGGTTGAGGTTGGGGTGGAGGCAAGAAAGCATGAGGCTAGTTTGTTTGAGGCCTCCACCCTTGTGAAGGGTTACCCCATTCAGAAGATTGGGGTGGATATTGCTAAAAAAGATGGCTGATAGGGTGAGGAGGGTATGGAGGAGCATAAGGATAAGGAGGAGCTGTGGACCATGATGGATGGGTGGAAGCATACCAATGATGAAAAAGTGCATTCTGATTTGGATTGTAGTGAGGATAATGTTCACATTACATGCCTTGTTGATATGGTCGAGGTATTGGTGGCCTCCTTCGGTTAATGAAACAAAATTGTTCTAACCCACTCTCTACTCCTCCCTAGGATACAACTTTCAGGCATGGAAAAGAAGGGCATTTTTCTATTGCATGATTCTATTCATAGACTAGGTAGACTTTTATGACATTTAGTGGGAATTCATTCCTAGGATGTCTTTTAGTACATCTAGGGTAGAAAATAGATAGTGCCCTCTCTAGTTCCTCTTTCTCTATTTGGATTTGCATGGTATCCATTTGTAATGCAAGGGTATGTGACATGTCACTCTTGAAATCCTCCAACATGTTCCCTATCTCATTTTTGATGGATTTTGTGGAGGGAGAGGAACTAACAAAGACTTGGCTAGCCCTACCCTTTTCCTTAGCATCTCTAGAGTAATTTTTGAACATAGCCTTCATGTCATCATAATAAAATTGTTAGATATTTCCTCTAGATAGAATGTTAAGGGTTTCGTTTACATATTCAATGATCCCTTAGAGAAGAACTAGCTTGAGTGACTCAGCATTAAGGGTATAGTTGGCCCTCCTATAATTGATTTGAAAACTTACCTCATAGTCTTCCAAAGATTCGTCAAGTCCAAGGGTCATAATAAATATTTACTCCTTTTTTTCTTTGGACCTAAAGTAATACCAATATTTATCATTGAAGGTTTGTTGCATTTGGGCCCAAGTAGTGATTCTTCCTCTAGGTAGACTCATAAACCAGGGTAAGGCTGCATCTTTGAGGGTAGAAGGAAACAACTTCAGCTTCTACTCATCAGATGCATAGTCATATGTCCTACATACAACAACAAAATCAAACATGAATGTGTCAATATATTCATAGTTTAGGCCATGGAAATGAGGAAGGGAAGTAGGACTTATATTTTTCATTCTAGCCTCTCCATTGGTTTCTCTAATAGGGAAGAGATCATTGTTCTAGTTTTTAGCCATGGTTTGGGTAGGCAATATGGGTTCTTCTTCTTCCCAAATAGTTCTTAAAATATTTTAGGTTTCTCACCTAGAGGGTATTCTAACTCCACTGTAGTCAGAGAGGGAAGTTCATAGCCACCATAGAAGAATGAAGGTTAACTGCTTGAGGGTGTGGGGGTTTTTGGTAATAGTTTTCCTTGGTTATCCCTACTCCTACAAGGCATGAAAGAAGATTTTTTATTTTTTATTTTCCACCTTTTCAAAGAAATAATATTAATTAAAAATAGAAAAACAAATGCTCAAGCAGAAACAACACCTACTTAGATACCTCCTCGATAACAACACTAAAAAGTGGTGAGCCCTAGTATTGCACAAAGAGTGTTACAAATCCTAGGGACTCCTCAACTAAAATTATCAACTCTAGGTTCATACAAAATTAGAGGTGACAATTCTATATGTAGAGTAGGTTAGGTTCTACCCATGCCACCCTCAGTCATGACATTATATCTAGGTGTTCAGAGACCATTCCTCCAACTTAACCATAGTGAAATCTTGTTGATGAAAGAACAATTGAAAACTAAGTATGAAAATGAAAATGTCATTGTTCAACTTGTAGATGATAATTAACATTACACGAATGAGAAAAGGCTAATCTACTTGTCGAAGTAAAGCTACTCTATCTTGTATAATTCATCAAATCAAAGTTACATAATATTTAGTCACACTTCCCATCCCATATCCTGAAGCATCAAAATGAAGAAAATTGTCAAAGTGTGCCCACCATGAAGCACAAATAGAAATGTTCCTCAAGAAAAGAAGAAGAGTTTTCTTGACAAAAGTTTGGAGAAATTTACCTGAAACCGTAATCTTCAGGATCAACACGCTTTGCACTACTATTGGCCTATGTTGATGGCTTGTTGTAGCATATTGACCTAGTGTTTCCAACACAACTTTTGATATAAAAAACCATGTTGAACCTCTTATAGTAGTCATTCATAAAGTGGAGGAGAAGTTTCACTTGCTATAATCTTCGATAACAATGAGCTGGATGTTGTTGGATAGAGATATGGTCAAGTTCTCCCATTTTGAGCCCTTGATACTACCTTTAGGTATTTTCCACTTTAGATGTGATCTTCCTCCCTATTTTTTGGAATAGCTCCCTCTCCCATTTTATAAATCAAGTCCCTTCCATCCTCACATGTTTTGTAATTGCTTGCTTGCATTCCTATGCTAAAACTATGCGCAAATGTGTCCCATCTAACTAAGGAGGAGGTGTGCTTGAATGGTCTTGGATTGGACTTGGAAATTCACTACAAATGAGCTCTCCAACATTAAGGAAATGGTTATATGGTTCCCTTTTTTATTCACTAATATATATATATATATATATTATATATATTTTATATATATAATTTAATATATATATATATATATTATATATCTATATTTATATATATATATATATAATTTATATATATATAGTATATATATATATTATATATATATATATATACTGTATATATATATATATATATATAACATATATATACATATAATATATATACATATATATATATATATATATAGTTTTTAATTTCCATAAATTTCTAGATATTTATTCATTTAGCATGATGCTCCTTAATCTGTCATGTAGTTTATGTTTGAATTATACTATGTATGCTCTTGTATCTCTTGTTGTCTTTTGATCTCTCACGTAGGTATTCAGATGCAAGGAATAGCAAGGAGCGATCCTATAAGCAAAGGTATCGAGATTATCATTAAAGGTTGAGTGGTTAGCATCAAGGTGGGGTAGGTTTCTCTCTCTCACTTTGTATTATTAAACATAACCTAGGAGAGTTTTGCACTAGTTTGTCTGGTTTGTTGGTAGATCCTCTCATAGGACTAGAGATATCACTTATGTCTATAGAAGTGATTTATCTTCACAACAATCAGTAACCTTTTTGCGTGTATCATTGATCTACTTCACATTTGCTTGAAAATCAGAAATCTAACTTGTATCATGATTGTGAATGAAAAACACTAATTATACTATGTTTTGGGGTGAGGAAAAGAGGTGGTTGGAGTGGTCTAGGGGCTTATCTCGACCATCGAATAAAAATTTGGGGTAATTAGTCAAATTGGATGAGATAAGGTTGAAGTGGGGAGCAAGATGAGCAGAGGAACATGGTGCTACAAGCATACTATAGTCGTTGCTACATGAGGTCTTGTATTGCTATAGGAGGGGTTCTGAGAGTATTTTTACGGTGGAGATGGTTTTTTTAGGGCATAAAGAGGTGGATGAAGGTAGGAGGGAGTGAATAAAGGTTGGGGAAACCTCCTAGCCAAGCCCAAGACCTCTTATAGGTCTATTTTGCACCAAGATGAATGCCCATGGTGTCCTTAATTGTCTAAACAAAGTGACAGTGTGGTAACATAGTTTTGGGAGAATAATTGAAGTGTGGGAGGAGAAGATCGAGAAGTCCACGTGGAGATGAAAGAGGTTCCTTCCCTTGTATATCAACATAACCCTACAACTAGCCACATGCATGCATCAATTTATCATTAACATAATGATATAAATTATGATGGAAAAGATGATTTGAATTTCAATAACATCTATTCTATGCCACAACAATATTTTGATCACTAAAATAACTCCTAACTTGCAAAAATTTAAATAGGAATAAGGAAAAATAACATCTATTTATTTCCAAGAAATCATAAACAAAATGTTTTTAGACTGAGATTGTCAAAATGTTTTTAGACTGAGATTGTAATTCCTTCCAACCATGCTCCCACAAGAGAGGTGATAGGGAAGCCTGCAATCAGAGGTTTTTATAGCTTAACATCCACTGCAATAAAAGAAAGACATGAAATGATTTAAATTAATAACAAGACAAAAATATAGAATAGGGACCAAAGCCTCTAGATTGGGCCCAAACCCAAGGGTTTTACTCCTCTAAAATTAGCTCAAATGCAGTTTAATTACTAACTTATCATTATCAGAAAATAGTAGTCTCATATATCACGTGAAAGTTAACAATGACAATGTCAAGCCCTTGGCTCAATAGGTAATCCTAGCTAAACCAAAACTTCAAATCCTAATGAACCTTTTAACTCATCTATTTATACAAAAGGGCAGATGATAACAACCCACTTGAAAATATGAGTGATTCCTACCCTGATCTTGAAAATTATGGATCTTTTCCTTCTTGGGTTTCTCATGCACTTGGAGTTACTCGTATGTCAGTGAATTCAAGTTTGTGAGTGAGGATTTGGTGATATCAAGCCGAGTTAGAGAGTTAAGGTGGTGGAAAAGCCTCCCTAGATTCATGCATAGTTATCTCCATTAAGCCCCTGCATAGTAAATGCCTAAAAATGGATTATTTTTCCTGAAATTTAATCACATTAGGCCACATACTATGATAAACACCTTTTACTCCTCTTACTAAGCATATTATAACAAAAAATGTGAATTAATGTGACAAAAGGATAGTTTAAGAATGGATGATAGGATAATGAACTTCAAGAATACCTATTGATGAGACTTATGAACCACCACATAAAGGATTGTCCTTTGTATCAGATTTGTGTAGGGGAAGTGCGACATGCCTCATATTTGTAGTTCTTAGGAGGCACATATAATTGAGGATGTAGGTTAGAGCATTCCCTAGTTCTTTGTAGCAGTGGATAACAAACAAGAAGATCATCATGAATTCATCATCAAGATGCAAGGTGGAACCAGAGGGAGAGTTCCAGTTAGATCCTCAATGCATATTATAGTGGAAGGATCTCATGCTCTAGTTCCAAGAAATAGAGTAAGTTAAAGTGTGTGGAATCACTTTGGGAACAAGGAAGATACATGGAAAATGATTAATAAAATGCAAGCATAATAGCTTGTTTCCAACTATAGTTGAATTCGTCAAGGGAATTGGAATCCATTGAGAGATGATATGTGCAAGTGTTCAGTTGAAGGGAATCATGATAGGTACAATTGGGCAAGGTAACTAGTAGATTTATATATTTATTAATGCACTAACAATTGTTTGTTTATGGTAGTATGATGAAAGGAATTTCTTGGAAAAAGATACTCCCATAGATCTTAAAGCAGGATCGGGATGAGATTTCACCCATGAATCCTTGGAAGAATCCAAAAGCCATGGGGGTTGATTCATGGTGTCTATTGAAAGTTTTGTGCTTGTAGTGATTTGTGATTTGTTTGTGCATGATTTATAGTTTTGAATGTGATTGGTGCATGGCCATGCCACCTTGGTTGTGGTGTTTTATTGTTGTCTAGTTTTCCATGCTTTCTTTATCTTTCTCTTTTGTTCTTTCCTTTTATGTTTTGAGGGTATTAAATATTGGTTGGGGGAAAGAGGAAATCTAATTGAGATTGGGGTGAGATGAATGAAGCCCAATAGGTGATGTAATACTCGGATGAAGCTTGATGTATGAATAAAGGGAAATGAAGGCAAGGATATGACAACTAAGTGGGTTGGTTGGGTCAATTGGGGTAAATGGAAAGTGATACGATAGTCATGCAAAAGGTAACAAGAAAGGTAAAGTAAATTGATTTTAGGTATCATATTCCTTGGCTATGTTGGGAATCATTGTTCTCAATGTTGTACACAAGTTGCATAGATAAAGGAAGTTCTCTTAACCTTGATTTTATGAACAATAGTAATTGTGTTGTGATCATGATTATGCTAATGTATGTGTGTGTGTGTGTGTGTGAATTCCATTGTCTTACAAGGTCGTCAGGGATCATTATTTTGGAAGAATGATTTCTTAATGTAGGTGAACGACATTAAAAGGTTCCTGTTTTATGAAGAATCAAGTGGGAAGAGTAGCCTTGTATGATCTATGAGGTTAGTATCATATGGATATGATTTTGATATTATGTGCTTATAACTATGCCTATGTTTATGTTATGGTATGAAATTCTAAAGGATACATCAACAAAAATTCAATGTGATATATTGCATGCTAGTAAAAGAATGGATAGTGGAAAGAGCCACATACTCAACTTAGGTTGTAGATGCATGTAGTAAGGTGTGGGAAATACACTATAGGGAAGGTTTCCTAGTAGAGATGATGTGGTATCTGGATGTGCAGTACTATTGTTGTGCAAATGTTGTGTTGTGTACATGTGGTACTGTGTCATGTGTATTGCATAGTCATTGTATTGTGAGATGTGTATTCGTTGTGTTGTACTATGTGCACATAGATATGTTGTGTTGTACATTGTGTATGAATATGTGTTGTGAAGGGGATTATTTCTTAGGATCCTTGGAGACTTTGGGTTGGAACATGATCTCTGGAGCCCTGTAATAGCTTAGGTTCCCTGGAGGTTGTGAGTTAGAGCCCTATAAAAAATTTGGTTGGAGCATGTGGGTTGAGATAGTATATCCTAAATCCCTGGACAACTTGGGAAGAGATTAATATTGATTTTTTGATATTGAGGTATAGGTGATATAGTATTTAGGCACCCTTTTTTTCATTATTAAGGGTAGAGACGGTATCATCTCCATAAACCCTTGTTTTTGATATTAAGGGAGAAGACGGTATAGTCTTTGGATTCCCTTGTTTCTTTGAAAGAAGAACACACTGGGTTCTTGTTGCATTGGAAACAAACCCAATGTGTGCATATGATAAAATAGAAGAGAAGTCATTAGGTGCTTACCGTGTTTGGAAACTGATTTAATGTGTGTATGAAAAGGATAAATAACAAAGGATGAAGAAAATAATGATTTGAAATATAAACATCAATATTTTATTTTAGTTTTAATTTCAAATTATGAACATATTTTATGATTTTAATTTATTATGGTTTGTATTTGAGCTAACCGGATGTGATATGTTTATATATGATTATTTGATCAAAGAGATAATTTGACTTGTTGCAAAAGGAAGTAAACAATGTTACAGATGCCACCTCATTCATGAGTTACTAGTGAGGTATGATTTGAATTTATTGAAATTCCTTTTGAGTCTAATGGAAAATATGTGCTTGGTACAGGCAAGCATTGAAATTGCCTAGATTGGGTGGTTGGAACTAACTGCAAGAGAGTTAGTATAAATAAAAAAAGGAATTACAACATGCAACTATATGTTGTTAAAGGAGTTAAGGAGTAGGGCCATTGTGGGACACTAGTACCCAATAATGTCCATTGATTTCCATAAGCATGCTATAACCGGTATGATGGTTTTGAAGTAAGGATATGCTTTGGTTTTTGGACATTCTAATGTGAGGACACCTTACCAAGGGATGGATTGCTCAAGGGACTAGGAAGTAGAGAAGGGGGTGTCGGGGAACTTGGATGGTGAGTGACTTCATGAAAGTGGGTGACTAGATTTCCTAAGGGTCTGGGAAGCACAAATGGGAAGGCCGATAAATGAATTTCTTTTGGTCATTAGCATTTCCAAATGGAATCAAGACCACATTGGGAGTGTGCCCAGGAACGATGAGTTAGTAATTGTCCACTGAGAGAACAAGTAGTGCAAGGATTGTAGCACTAGACATTGTAGGAAGGATTTGATTCTGGCAATGGGTTTTGGACTTCCTGGGAAGGAGGTATGTTGGGCCTTGAATATGCCCATCTTTCCATCGTACAATATCACCATTCATAACAAAAATTTATATACTTTTACACTCATTTCATATCATAATTTGACAACTTCCTACCAATTCATATCCTAAAATTCATGCTTGATTATCATTACTTTTCTTAGATTTTCTATGATTAGAGATGATTTTTTCATGATTTACTAATGACAGTTTTTGCTAAGTTCATTTGCCGCAAGGTTCCTTTGCAGAAATTCTTCATGAGTTAATTAGACTAAGTTTCTACAAATTAAATCTTAATTTTTGACTAAATGGAAAGTAATCTCAATATTCCGAGACTTGGAGCTTGTTCAAAATACCCTCATTCATGTAACATAGAAATCGTTTGTCAAAATCTATCACCAACAAGAAGTTATGCACAAAACAATTTTAAGTACATAATCAGTGCCTACGTAAGTACATAATCTTTTAATAGTTTCAGGTTAGCCATGTGGGTCAACCATGATTGGGCTAGTTGGTTGCATGTTCCAAAATATTTGTTTTTGGATTAACTCCAATGCTTTTCTACTATATGTAGCCTTGATCCATTCCTTGATTTATTTTTTGATTTTGTTACAATAGTTGAATTGTATAAATCTGATGCACATTAGTAGAGGTTGCATGATACGAATCTACATGGTTTTGTGGCACGTGATATTTGAACAAGGAGAAGACTGTCAAGGAGTTAAAGCTTTGACCTCAACAAACATTGGATGATGTTGTATTTTCCATTTGAATTCTAAATTTTAATATATAACTTTGCTTCAACATTTAATTATATGTAAGTATTATGGTTGGTTGTGATTTTTAAAGTATATTGAGTTAATCTAGGCTTGCTCCAGGAATGGCAGGGGCCCACCACCACTGGAAACAAGTCCTGTAGCTGAATTAGATCACAGAGATCATGTTGATTTGAATTTAGAAGTATAATCTTCGTTTGAAAGGTTGTTAGTTAGATCTCACAGTTGCCATTTCATTCTATACTTAAAACTTTTATTTCATTTCCATAAGCTTGAAAAAAATGTTGTAGAGCTAGTTTTCAATCATTAGAAATTAGCAAAGGTTGAATGATGATTTCCTATGTCTGAATAGTTTCTTCAATATATTTTCATGACTCAGAACATTCAAAGATTGTTTTGATTCTAAATATAGTTTCCTTTTAGATTTGGGTAATGATCTTGTCATGAATTCTTAAGGACTGTGTTAATGAATTGTTTTGAAGCATGAAGGATGTTTGAATGCAAATTTTGAAGCCAAATATGTAATCGTGTATAATCTTTAATTTTGTACTTATACAAAGTTATTTTGTACTTATACGGATCCCATAATATCATGTTTTATATATGTCCAACGATAATATGATGAGATGTTTATGCCTATATCTTAGTTATGAGATCCATTATAGTTGAAGTATGTTTGGATTGAGAGTTGTAGGTTAATGCTTTCGAAGTTTATTTTCTTCAGTTCCGATTAGAATAAACTTTTATCTTTAAATGCCTGAGAACATCAACTTGAAGATTTTTGTTTCCTTTAAGTGTTTGAGAGTTGAATGTTAGGAAAGATAAGAGACTAGTTTGAATTCTTGTTGGCTTGCATCCCAGGACTTAGACTTAGTAATTAGATTTGGTTTTGTTGGATTGTCTATCTTCCTTAGTTTAGAATCACTTGGATTAGAATTAGTTTTGTTTAAGATTGAAATTAGCATAAGCTTGATACTGAATGATAATTAGTCTTGTTTGATTTCAAATTTCTAAATTTTATTTTTTGGATTATAGTTAAGTTTTACTTTCATTAAAATTAAGTTTTGATTGATTTATTTTACTTAGAATGAGATTAAAATTGTTTAGTGCTTTGTATTATGTACTTAATTTAGGAATAGGAATATGAATTGATCTTAGACTTAATGATGTTAGTTTAGGTTAGATGATCTGATCCTACATGACCTACACTTATGCCTCTAAGTCTTACGACCCTGGATTGATAATTTAATGTTGGAATTATAACACATATAATTTACCCAACAAAGTGAATCCCTGATGCTACATTGAGGGTGGAGGTGTGAGCCTACAGATTCCATTTTCATTGATGCAGGAATCAAATCCTTTTATTTTTTGGTTAGAGAAAATGTGCATATGTTTATATGTGTATATCATGGTAAATACTGTATCAAGTTTTGTTTATAAAGCTCCATAAAAAATATGTTTATTTGTTGGCTGAAGCAAATGTATATAAGTATCTATGTGTTCTCATTGTAAATACTACATCGAGTTGTATTATAAATCTCCACTAAGTAGTATGTTTGTCATGTTTTCAATAGTTTCCATTGTAAATACTCCATAAGTAGTATGTTTTTCTGGTCATGAGTGTCATAGAAAATGTATGAATGAACTTTCATAGTTTGGCCTGTGTGGTAGGGAGAGTTACTCTAGAGACTTATAGTTCCTAGGAGATCAGTTCGACTCATCATCTTATCTCATATATTCAAGCTGACTAGGATACATTATTGAGAAATTTATTTAACTTCTCTTCATCCTAGGTGTCTACATTCATCCTCCTAGGAGTCTTCTTCTTCTATTTATACCGGGCCATCCTAGATGGTTAATATGGGGGATAATCTGAGAGTTATATTATATATTTAGATATAGAGAGTCATATGTTGTTGCTATTTTCATTCAATTTTGAGAGCTAAATGTTGCGTTGATTCCTTGTTCATCATAGTGGGGAGACTTTGTCGGAATTAGGAGAGGAGCACCAAATTTGAATGAATTGATGTACATTTGATTTATGGTTAAAAAATATTCATGTTCCCTTCCTTTACATCAGTGTTTGCAGTAACTTATATTCATGTGTTTCTTGATGTTTTGAGCTTATGGTCTTCTGTGAAATACTACTAATTGTCATATTTGTTTGTTTGTGCTTGTGTATAGGCTTGGGATTGATAATAGAAGAGAGAGATATCCTCATTGGAGTGAGAGAATTCTGCATCAGGCCCAAAATTTTTGGAATAATAATGACAGGTGGGGAGGGGGTGAATCAATATTTACAAATCAATGATTTTTTTATTTCCATAATCAGATTTATAGATGCCACTTCAATCAAGGGAACTCATGTTTGCATGCAACTGTTCTTAAAGCAACCAATGTATATCTGGTGAACTTATGATTCAGTTAATTCATCATATGTTGATCTTTAATCATTACATCAGTACTTTATTAAAAATTAAAAAGTAACCATGTGCAGTAATAACAGAATAAACCATCACACATAAGTAATGCACATGAACACCAAGATTTAACGTGGAAAACCAATGTAGGAGAAAAACCATATGTTGTTGTTGTCTCTATCTTCTTTTAATATAAAGAATAATCCGTTTACAATCTTGTACTAGTGCGGACTCATACCAGTACACAAGCATCCACCTACAGAAGACTACAACTTTCTCTCGTTCTCTAGCTTCTACTGGAAATGAGCTACAACCCCTAGCTCTTTTACTAGCCGATATGTTTACTAGTACATAGGCACCAGCCTATAGAAGGCTACAACCTTCATTCATTCTCTAGTTGTTACTAGAAGGGAGCTCCAACCCCGTGATCAAATCAGTAGCCACTACTGGCAGGCCGCTTCGACTTCCTCACTGAAGGCTCCAACCCTCAGTATCCTCCAAGGACCACATTTCATAAATTTTCATACTAGATACTCCTGGTACACAACAACACACTATGAAGGCCATGTTTCATCAAATTTTCATATTGGACCCATCAGTAACATTGAAGCTCAAAATCTATCACTATTGCAATACATCCATCAAATACATCTGCATCAACCAATCACTGAATCTCAACCATAAATCTCTAATATAACTGAAACCCAATCATCAATATTTGAATCAACAATAATTGAATCAATCAATCACTGAAACCTCTGACATACTAAATCAAACAATCATTGATCCTTTGTCACAACTAAATCAACCATTCATTCAAACTTAATCAAATTCAACCAATCAATTGTAACAAACAACTCACTGTAGCCGGTACATAAATCTAAACCCAAAATAATGCATCAACAACCAAAACTAACTATAACATCAAAAGTCATGTGTCAAAATGTATTTTCTCCTTTAATGAATCCAACCGACATGTATACGCTACTTCCTTTAGCCCAACCTATGTATACCTCTAAATATACTGAATCATAAAACCTCTGAACCACAAACTGTGCCAATCAGTGCATTCTTAACATCTACTATCATATTACAGAGTTCTAAATAGAGAGCAACAAGGATCACCCTTCTATCTCAATCAATCAATCAACTAGAATCAATCTCCTTATAAAAACAATTTTACTTTTAGATCTAATGAAGACATCATTGACTAATGACTGTAAAACAACAAAATTGATGAGATAGAATAGTCATCCCTTAACAACAAGATTTTCTTCTGCATACGCTACTTGGAAGTGCCAAACGAGTGTGCATATGCGCCTTCACCAAGGTGAACCAATGTACAAATATGCAAATAAAAACTTATAACTTTGTAGTTATTCCAGACTTCAGATATACCCATATCATAGCATTAAAAGCACAAAACATTATTTAGCACTCAGATCTATCCTATCCATTATCATATCACATAATGATAAGTCGTTATGATCCTGATCCATCATTAGATCTCATCCATCATAAAACACTCAGGTGCATACTTAGTCTAGATCAAGAAATGCATCAGAAACCCATAGCATGCATATTTTCTTTTGATCTAACACTTCATAAGATATTGATTATGTTGTCTTAGTGGGGCTTGACCCAGATTTGGAAGTGATTTAGCCAGACAAATCCTGGTACTATTGGTCCTTTCGGCAATAGTTTGTGGAGCGCAGACTGAGTCTCACTCGACATAGCATGGGAGGGTGATGGAACTAGGTTTCCACACCTTGGGGATGTCTGATATGTGGTGATTGGTACATGGTCCAACCTTCGCACTTACTACGCTACATGCACCTGCGGGCACCCTGTGCCCAGTGATACTATCTTCACGTAGTTCTAATTGCAGCGTGGACCATGTTATTTACCCATGTCTTCCTTAATTAGTCTTCGTTAGCCGATTACTTGGATTAAACTCACATATAAGCAATCATACATGTAATTATAAATTGTGCGCAGTAAATAACAGAGTAAATTAATGCATAAAATCAACATACATATTCAGGAATAGATGCAATAATAAAATTCTCTTTATTAGCTTTCAAATCCAAGTACAATCCCACTTACAGACCTGACTCCGCCCTACGCACTCAGCTGCAGGGGTCTACGCAATCAGCTACGGACTCTAATAGGCCTCTGTGCACTCAGCTGCAGAGCCTCTTCCTTCTACTATGACCCAATACACTTCAACTTTCCCCTTATGCCCTAATCATGCCTTCACCTCTATCTATTACTTAGTTGCCTACCTCCTCTCTTTACACTTAGAGCCTCACTTTATTTATACAATCCCATGGTTTGTGGACCATGGGTAGGGTGACACAATTTTAAATTAAATTACAATTCTTAGGGCAGACAACCCTGTGACTTGATTATACAATTCATGCTCCACCCCCGCACTTCGCAGAGTCTTATAATACAATTGAACAAAACTCGGGCTTTAAGCCCCAAAACCTACTGCGGGGGATCCCATGCCCAACAGGCCCCCAACACAATCATCATGACTCATCCCAAGTCACTCTGTTGGTGCAGTGATCTTGGCATGAAGCCCCTCTAATTGTTCCTGTGCTATGCGAAGGTCCACAACTCACCGTTCTACCATCTGTTGGATCTGCTCCATTTCTACTTCTGAATCATTTGTGTCTGACTCGATTCCCTTCTTTGGTACCGGCTTCAAATGATTGTGTTTATAGTCCCGTACCCCTATCTGACTTCCCGGGTCGCAAAGACTGTGCTTCGATTGGTTAGTCAGATAGCCGGCCCACCCATGTAGGGCTTCAGGCGATTGTCATTTACTTTTCCTAGGAAGGGTTCTACATTAAGTTTGACTAGTTGGATCGCGCCTCTATCTGTGACCTCTTTTACCACATATGGTCCCAACTAGTGCATTCTAAATTTTCTGGGAAATTTTTTGAACTTGTTATCATACAGTAGCACTAAATCATTTACCTTGAAGGAGCGCAACTTGATATGGTGGTCATGCCAGGCTATCTCACACTGCTTTTTACCTACTGGTGAAATCCAGCCAAAATTGTTCTTCCTCGAGTTCTTCTAATTGCACGAGCCTTTCTTCTAGATCTTCACAGTCCGTCGTTCGTGTGAGCGTTGTTATTCAAATACTAGGTATGATGTATTCCATTGGCATGACTGCTTTCATACCATAGACCAACCAGAATGTTGTCTGTCCTGTCAATTTCTTACACATTGTCCTGTACACCCATAACACAATGGGTACACGTACGTCCCATTTGTTCCACTACGCGTTACATATTTTGGTCAATGCAGGCTCCAATATTTTATTGAATGCTTCTACTGTTCCATTAGCCTGTGGGTGGTATGGTGTGATTTTCTGGTGATAAACCTGGAACTTTTTTGTGAGTGTTGTTGGATACCTATATCAATAGGTTTCATATTTCATGATTGGCAAATTCAAGTGCCAAATATGCTCTACTTTGCTGCTACAAAGGTTCCATATTTGCAAGGAAAGACAAGGTGTGTACATGCCTTCATGCCTATTAAAGTTTTGATGGACGACCCTACAGTCTAATCTGGATCATGCCATGTTTTCAATTTTTGTTGTAGAATAGAGAAAGAAATCTGTCCAAACTGTTTAATCTTGGCAGATCAGTAGTTAGGCAGAGAAAACTAAGGTTCCCAACTACTTAATCTAGGGCCTTGGAAGAAATAAGGGTAGTGTTAGATAGAAAATCAAAGCAAAAGGCCAAGGTAAAAGAAAAGGCACATCAAGGGTCTGCAAGTCCAAATGCAACCCCCAAGAAGAAACAAAAAATGCTAGGCAAAATAGTTGGGTAGGTAGATGGGGTTGCAGAAGTGGTGTTCCTTCCAAGCTGAAACTTGCAAACCAGAAACAAGGAAAACAACACAGTGGAGCATGTTTGACTTCCCTTTTTCCCTTTCTTTACCACTCATTACTAACATCCCTTCACGAGTTGTGATCATAAGAGAGACTCAAGGTTTTATGTTGGTTCTTATGGCCTTTAGAAGCCACATTTATTGTGCAAAGTTCTTTTCATTTTGATCTACTCTTTAAACTAGGTTGTCTCCAAGAAAACCTAGTGATACCACTCTTCATTCACCTTCTCCCTCCATATTAACCTCTAACTCTATTATCTAGCTCCCTATGCTTCACTTTCCCTACTATTATAACACCATGGTGTATAAACCCCAAACAATGTATAAATATCCCCTCCTTGGCATTATAGCCATAAGTTTCACTACTAGGGCATTGGATTAACACCTGGTTAAGCTCAAGAACCCAAGCCTAACCCCTTTTCTCTATCAGAACCTATCTACCTAGCCAACTCTCCATTTTTGCCTAAAAAACCCTTGAAATAACCCTTTTTTGCACCCTTATACCCACCAAAAGGCAAATAATGATGAAATCCACTTTCCCTGCCCTATCCTAAGGTCGGGAGCCATTATGCGCCTTTTCATGAAATTTTATTAAACCCGCCCATCCTAAGTTTTGTCCTTCATATGCTTTATGCGAAAAATTTCATGAAAAACCTTTATTTTCGCCTTTTTCTAAAGTTGACGGGTATATTTGAATTTACAAAAGAAACATTGAAAAACTATCGAAATTGGTTGAAAACCCGAAGGGTCCTGCCAGGCGCAATTACCAATAAATATTACTATTTTAAGCCGCCCGTTGACCATATCTTCCGTGCAGCTTGCTGGCCCGATATCCGTCCGATCAAGCCTTTCCAGATTGACGGTCGTCGTGGATTTCGGAGGGGCCTCGACGTCTGACAGATATCGTCCGATATCTATCAGACGATGATGTCACGTGAATCCACGCGTCGCCCCCATGTTCCGTCAAAGCCCCCTCTGACAGATTCCTTGCCGTATAGGAGGGGGCCCGATATGATGCCATCTGTCCGCCTATGTCACCATCCCTTCTGTCACTTATGTCAGCGCCATGACTGCGCACCTTGTCCACCATTCATCCACCTGGCCACCACCTCACTGCCCCCGTGGACCGGTCTTAGGCCGCCACGTCACCTGATGACATCCTGCTGACGTCATCCAACCCGGACCCACTTGCTGACGTCATTTAAAAAAGCGCGCTAATAAGCCAAAAAAGCCATATTTTGCCAAATTTACATGTTTTTTGCACTTTTTTATAAAAACACTTCTGCACTCTCTGCATGCGCCTTACGACGAAGAATTCGCCAACCGAGTCAAGACCAACCACAGAGCTTCAGAGTGTGTACCCAACTGCTGTTCCAACCCAAGCAATCCATTAAACAGGTATTTGCCCGTAAAACCTCCCTGCAAACCTGGTTTTTTCTCTGTAAATTCTAAAACCACCTGAACACAGCAAAAGCTTAAAAATTCACCATAAAACCACGCATACCCAGCTCCCTCTTGAAGACTTGATGGTCAAAATTCACTAGCAGAGCCATTTCAGACTGAATTTTCAATAAAAACCCTTTTCCCGTTCGCGCAGTCGTGAACCGGAATCCATAACCTGCTTTCAATTATCAAAGAGAGGTCTGCTAAACACGGTAAATAGCCTTCTCAAAGAGCCAAACAGTATCCCAATTACTGTGGACCTACCCGGCTACCCTGCATTCCTCAAAATCTTCCTTCCTTAGGTAGTACCTTTCTTATTTGTCAAGCAGCATCTAAACAAACATGGACACTCCAACGGCATCAGTAGCCCTCAATGTTGCTCCCCTAAATGCCCCCCAGAGAGAGTTGGAGTGGCAGGATTTGGCAGACTTAGACTACCAAATCTCAGAGGACTGCCCATCTAAATGCAAGTTCCACATTCATCTATTAAATGAGCTCAAAGCCAGACATAAAGATGGGACAGACATTCTAGGCATTTTGGAGTCCTCCCTCCCAATTTTCAAGCTCCCTCAGGTCAACCAGTTCCCTGACCTGATTCACTTATGTGCTGTCCGCTATGACCCCATGCAGAGGGTTGTGATTGACCCTAAAGGTGCAGTAGTATTCTACATAACCCCTGAGGCCATCAGGGAAATGCTCCAGTTCAAGACCCAGAAGAAATTGGTCCCCTTGTCCCTACTGGACTTGATCAACCAAGGAGCCAAGATATTAACAGAAGCATAGATCCTAAAGCTAAATCAACTATTCATCACAAACTCTGACACAGTGCTGCACCCTCCCATTTTTGATGGCTACCTCAATCAACTGGGTATGGACCTGGCATACATGATTAGCTCAGTTTTGGGGTACAAGTCACTAGAGTTTATTGAGGAAACTGTAATAGTGATGATGACAATGTTTTCCCCCGGCAAGACTCCTATTTGTTATGATTATGCTACATACATCTCAGACAAGATGCACGAGCTATTTTTGAACTTGTCCAGAGAGAAGGTGTTTAGATACACCTCCTACATTTATCTCCTCATCCTGTACTACCAACATGAGAAGTTCTCCTTTGAGATCAAGAGAACTGATGCAGCAGGCAACCCAAGGTCAGTAGTGTACTGGACCTCAGTCTTTCACCTCCTCACATACTCTCCATACACATACTCT
>APFE031645868.1:3341-19035 GCA_000404065.3 Pinus taeda | reverse complement strand
GGAACACACTAGAAGAACCAGTTACTCAGGAAGAATTAGTTGAAAGGGCCAGAAGGCATTTATTAAAAATGGCTGACTTAGAATCTCCTTCTCAGGTCCTTACTCTGCCAAAGCCTCAAGAAGGAGCAGCTGCTTCATCTTCTACAACACATCAAGGGGCAGCACAAACCACAGACCAAGATCAAAGCAAGGGCAAGGAAAAGGTTATGGAAGAGCAGCAACCCCAACAGGAACAGCAGCAAAAAGACCAATAGGGTCAGGGGAAACAAACAGCAGAGGCCCAAATGGCCACCCAAAAACAGACAACACCAATGGCACCTCCAAGGCAGGATTCTAGGGTTGAATCCTCCGTCCTCCAAACCCCTCAAAGGGAGGACGTAAGTAGAAAAAGAGAAAGGGAGACTCCCCTTACCACATCGCCAGAGAAGAGACAAAGGTTAAATCCCTTCTCAGAAGAGGAAATGCCAAGCATGGAAGCCTCAGCCAGCTCCTTGCAACAGGAGCAAGACAGGGCAGCATTAGGAGAAGTAAGCTCCTCAGGACAGAAGAAGGGAGGAGAAACAAGCATTAAACAACATTTCAAAGATATCAAGAGAAGGAGTGAACCAATAAAGATTCAACTCTACAATCAACTGCTGAACATGGCTCCTACAAACCAACAAAGGCTCATGTCTGTCTTTGATACACAGGAGGGGAAAATGGTCATGAGCCACTTCACACCAACAGTGCAGCAACCACAATCAGCTGCAGACTATATCAGGACCAATATGGAGGTCCTAGCAAAAGACATCCACCCAATGGATCAAATTGAGCTCCACAAACAGACGGGTGAGATGGTCTATGCCACATTGGCTGATAAGACCTGGTTAACTACAGGTTGCAAAATAGCCTGAACAATACTGCTGCACAGCTTGAGTTGGAAAGGGCTTCCTCTCAAGCTAAGGACAATAGAATCAAAGCCTTGGAGGAGATTATAATAGAGTTTGGACATGATCCCAAAGATGTTAAGGCTGTGCAAGAAGTCCTCAGGCTAAGGGATGCTGATATGGCAGCAATGAAAAAGAAATTAATAATCCCACCAACTCTTCACCCACAAACAGAAGAGGTTGCCCAGCAGAGGCAAGAAAAGGATGCAGCTTCTCTACTAATGACATTATACAAAGAGCTCATCCACACTCAAGAAAAGTTGCACGAGTCAGAAGCCACATTAGAAGCAACATTGCAGCAAAAGGAGGTAGGGCAAACCTTACAACCACCTCCAGAAACAATAAACCTTGAGGAAACACCTCAAGACACTGCCCCTCCCAGCCAACAAGTGTAGCGAGCAGCCCCAGACACTTCAGCACCAACTACCTCAGCACCAACAACAGAGCAGGCTGAAAGCCTTGACATGCAGAAGCTTATGAAAGAAATTCAGGTCCTGGAATCCCAGATGTCTGAGCTGATCCAAGCCCAGGACAATCTAGCAAAAATAAATGAAAAATATGATAAATCAAAACAGAATGTGGCGGAGAGAGAGAGGGAGGTAAAGGACCTCAAGAAAGAATTGCTAAGCTAGAAAAGGAGCTCACACTGGACAAAGTTACATCAGAGCTTAAAAGAATCATCTGGGGCAATATTGGCCAGTCTATAACAGATCAGTGGGAGTATATTGAGGTCGTATATGAGCAAATAGCACTCATTGGAAGAGCACGCAAAGAAATACAAAGGGCAAGGGCATCTCTAGGCAGTATGCCTGAGATTGCCACCAGGATGATAGATGTGCTAAACTACAGGACAAGCTCCCAGCTGATAAGGATGGAGATTGGAAACAAGACAGATACCATCTCCCTAATCAGAAAAGTCCTGACATTAAGAAACCTGATTCAGACCCTGGAAAGAAGAACCCAGGACATGCAAGCAGATATTAATAAATTTCAGAACAGGTTTATGGCTTTACAGAACATGGGGCTTCCTAGCCCATTGGATCCATCAGGGAAGCTACTCTCCCATGAGAAGTATGCTAAAAGAGTAAGCAATTTTGCAGCAACTCAGATTTCAGCGGCAGCCAGTGCATCAAAAGAAACAGGACCAGTAACAGGGCAGATCCTCTTTGATAGAGTAGATGATCTATTTTTTATTAGGAATGAAATTACACATTTGTTTGATGAGCCCCCTCATTTTTATAAATATACAGAGGCTGATGAGACCATGGGGTCAATTTTGAAACATCAGTTACCTTCATCAGAGGTATGGGAAGAATTGATACGATTACTGTTAAACCAAAGTCAGTAATTGTGATTTTGCCTTTGAAAATATTTTGAACCTCATACACAGTAGGACAAAGGCACGTCAGCAGGTATGCAGACAAAGGCTGAGCCAACTCAGCACAGGTACTCGGCCACAACAGCAGCATCAGCAATCACAGGTGACAGGGCCGAGAAGACACAGGAAGTTACAGTAGCATAGACACATCATTCAACAGTTATATCAAAGCGCTCAACCGACTCCGTGAGCCCCAAAGGTCAAGATTGTTCTGACAAGAGTTAAGAGCCTTTATAATGCATTAAATATTGTAATAACTTCTCATCTACAAGCCCTGTACGAGTGAAAGAAGATATTTTCCCTCTCAGATGACTCAATGCCTAAGATATTTTGTAATAGACTTCTATATATTCCCCCTCGCATTTGTTAGCAGGGGTTGGACTCTGGATGTAAGAAATCTCTTGATATCTATTCTGTTCCTATTCTATTGTAAATCTTCAGACAACTAATACAAAGGATGATGGGATTTCCAAAGTGTTGTGTCTCTTGATGTCTTGCTGGTGTATGGCTGAATATTGTAGGATTCCTACGTGTTTCATGGCTCAATAAGTTTTCTTGTTTCTCTCTGTTATATGTTTGCTATCTTTCATATATCATTCATGTTTTCCATATATTACACATCTAAATAGCAAGGAAAAAGAATAGTCTCAGGATTTAATCAAAGATTACCCTGAGCTCAATCTAAGCTATTATAAATGTTTTCTTCAGTTATGGTAATGAAAGTGTAATTCTTAAATGCTACCTTTCACACTATATCATCACAGTGATCTATTGTTTCAGGAATTCAGGTAATGCTCCTAAGTAATAGGTCCCTTTCTCACATCCCAGCTCAGTGAAGAATTCTTAACTGCTCTTTACTGGTTGATTCTCATTTCACCCTCACAATTTACAGTTTGTTTTATGAAATATATAAAGGCCCTGTAATTCCAGCTGCACTAAACCAGGATCTCAAGGAGACAACAGCTACAGACCCCATTGCCCAATGGATTAATTCATCTATAGAGAACACTTCAAAACTATTAGAAAAACATCCTCCCAACCAAACACCAGAAAACAAACAAACCTTTACTTCATAACTAGCCTAAAAACTCCACCAAAACAGTGACAAACCTTACAGAGAGAGCCCTCTCTGATTACAGCTAGGCTAGAAGCTGTAATCCAAAGATTGGTTAGTGGTTACCCCAGCCGTATTCCCTTGGGAGTCATAGGGAACAACCTGGGTGTTAACAAGTGTGTTGATGGTTTCATTCAAGAAATGTGTTCTGTGATCACTCATTAAGATTTTCGGGCAGCCAAATCATATCAACACATTTTCAAACAAAAACATTGTAGTCGTGGTAGTCATGCATTCCTTGACTGGTTATGCTTTCGCCCATCATGTCAGGTACTCCGTTGCGGTGATGATGTAGCACGCACCCATCTTTCCTTGAGGTTTGATTGGGCCTACAAAGTCGATTGCTATTTCTCAAATGGTTGTAGTGTTATTTGGGGATTTAATGGCATCTCATCCCTTTGTGATGGTTTTCCTGTCTGTTGACGTATATCGCAGGCCTTACAATTCGCTTTTGAATCCTGGTGTAGGGTCGGCCACCATAACCCTACGTGAAGAATCTTTTGTGCGGTCACACGTCTTGCATAGTGTCCTCCTGCAACACCCCCATGTGCTTTTGTGAGGATCTAAACTCTCTCAAATTTAGGTACGTATCTTCACAATATCTCATCATTGCCCATCTTGTAGAGGTGCCTCGTAATGACAGAAAAGTCTGCCGCGCGCACCACCGATTCCTTCTTCTATTGGATTGATTACTCCTTTGGCGCAGCCCCTATAGTTATAAAATGGTTTATATCTTCAAAGTGTCCATCTGCGATGCGTAGTGCAAAGAGCTATGCATCTGGTAGTCCCTCCTCCAAATTTGTTGGTTCCTCAGCTATATCAATTTGTGACAAGTGGTCTGGTCTTGCGTTTAAGTGTCCCAGCTTGACTATGACCTCAAAATAATATTCTTGAAATAGTAAGAG
Organism: Pinus taeda; assembly: GCA_000404065.3. Classification (NCBI taxonomy): domain Eukaryota; kingdom Viridiplantae; phylum Streptophyta; class Pinopsida; order Pinales; family Pinaceae; genus Pinus; species Pinus taeda. Next base: position 14,712 of record APFE031645868.1, on the reverse strand, counting down.
CCATATTCATATGTGCCCCCTAACACAGGCTTGTTCACAAAGTATTTCAATGCGGAATGGTTGATATACATCTTAAAATTTCCTCCAAGTATATAGTGTCAGTAATTCTAGAGTGCGTACATCATTGCCAACCCCTCGTGTTTGGTGGTAGAGTAGTTATTTTCTACTTTGGATAATCTTCAAATAGCAAACACAATCAGGTGATCCACACCCTCCACACCCTCCTATGTGAGTACGGCTCGCAATGCAATACATGTTGCATCAACATGTACATGAAATTCTACGTCCCATTTCAGGAAGACCAAAATTGGCGCGGAGGCTAGTTTCCCCTTTAGGACATCCAAACTCTTCATGCAATCATCATTCCAGCAGTATGTCACATCTTTTTTCAATAGATTTTCCATTGGCATGGTTATTTGGGCATAACTCTCGATAAAATTCCTATAGTAGCCAGTGTGCCCCAAAGTAGCACGTCATTGTTTGACACTACACAGTGCTTCTAGATTCATAATAACAACAATCTTCGCAGGGTCCACCATCAGGCCTTATTTTCAGACCACATGGCCTAGTAGGTTGCCAAAGGAAATGAGGAAGGTGTAGTTTTTAAGGTTCATAGCAATCTGGTGTCAATGGTAAGTCTCTAGCATCAATTTTAAGCTCACTACATGGTGTTTAACTAATCCAAAGACAGTCCAATCGTCCATATAGACCTCCAAGAACTTGTCAATGTATTCTTTGAACACCACCACCACTATGTGAGAGAATATCGCTAGTGCTTTCTTCAGTCCAAAGGGCATAACGGTGTACTAAAAGCATCCCCATTCTATTGCGAAGGTTATTTTTCTCCTATCTTCCAATGCGATCTTAATTTGATGGTACCCTAAGAAGCCATTCGTAAATGAGTAAGCTTCTTGACCACCAACATTCTCCAACACTTCATCTGTGAATGGTGTCAGGAATGGATCGTGAACATAGGCATCATTGAGCTTCTTAAGGTCCACACATATTCTTATTTTGCCTTTCTTTTTTTTCTCCTGCACTACCATAGGGCTCACCTAATCATATTCTTCCACTATTTCGATAATTCTAGTTGCAAGCATTTTATCTAGTTCATTGTGAACCTTTTCTTTATACTTTGGGTTCAAACGGTAAGGCCACTGCTTAGCTGGCTTTGCATTCGGTTTCAGAGTGATCTTCATCACCCCTAAGTTGCCAATGATCCCTTTTAATTCTGTGATTTTGTTCAGGAACAAGTCTTGATATTCACAGAGTAACTCAATGACCTTGTCTATCGTAGCATCATCCCAATAGTCCCCAAGCATTGCATACTTCGGCTCCGCTTCTGTGCCAATGTTTACCTGCTTTGTTTTTAATGGCGTGGTGATGTTGGGATCCTAAATTGATGGTCCTAGAACCTCACGACAGCCTTCGGTTTCTTGGATATAAATATTTCGGGGATCATCATCATCCTCCTCCACCTGCACGTTATAACATTCTAGAGTGCTACTTAACTGGGTTTCCCATATTGGTTGCAACATTTCCAATGGCTCTTGTGGTATTTTGAATATGGAAGCTTTTACTTCTTACAGTGCATCATCAATAGTATCCGACCATCGGTCTTCAAATGTGAATGTTAACAAAAATCCCTCGTGCAAGACATCCCATTTGGTTGTACCATGTTGGAGTTCTATCTCAGTATAACAGTTCATGGGTATGACATCCAAGGTATGGTATAATAAGTGTACCCATTTGAGCTGTGGTTCTTCCCCGTAAAGCTTAGTCCATTTCGCGAGGTGCGCATGTGGGTCATATTGTCCATCATATTTTTCTTCTATCCATAGCTTCGGCTTCCCAAACTGTAGGCGCATCATCCTTCTATATCCATGCCAGTCCTTGAAATTTCCTTGATGTGTACCCCACCATCATGCAGGTGTTGCGTGCAGTGCCCATTTCAACGCATCAAATTGTTGTTGTTCCGGTACTGCGCTTTCAAATTTGTTCAAGAATTCATCTACCTTTGTCAATCCATCATATGTCACCATCTCTCTTGCCTCCATTTTCATGCAATGCAATGATCTAACCATCATGTTGCAATTCAACATTGTTACTTCGTGCAATCGATTCTGCCATCGCTCTACTTCTTCATTTGAATCTAAAGTGTAGGGGTTTTCGTGCTCCCACGAGATCCTCCGATTTGCAGTCAGATTCACCTAATATTGGTCTCGTGTAGTTATCTTGTAAATACAATCGAGATCATCATCACTTTCATCATCGTGCACTGGTTCAGTGTAGCGCACTCCTTCAGCTGGGTCCAGTGGGACTACTACGCGTAGTGACTTTTTCTCGAAGATCATTTTGTGCTTCTTCAGGTTGATGACTTCATTCATATTGGTGTCCTAATGTATTCCTAACAATGCAGGATAGGGATTGCTATCATCGACAATCTTTATTACTTCAAAATCCCTCTGTGTGCTCCTGCCTTCAATATCAACTATTACCCCTTGCAACCTTCCCATGGGAAAAATATTCTGTTGGTTCACCATTTGTAATTGAATAGGGGACCACTATAACACGGGCCTACCCATATGTTCCCATGTTTGCTTCGGTAATACATTCCCATCTAAACCCAGATCTAGGATTACTTGATCCATTTCATACTCACCAATCTGTCCAGTCAACCTCATTTCTGTTCTCTGGTGCACACTACATGCTTTCCCAATTTCCAAACGACATGCGGTTCCCCTAACCCTGCGAACCTAGTGATCAGTTCCTATAGTCCTTTAACCACCTTGTTGTCATGTAGCAGTTTCATGCATGTCTCCAGAAAGGTAGTAAGAATTGAAGGATCCATTCCTAGCTCCTGTTGATCCTTGCTACCTGAAGTGGAGGCCTCCGCAAAGCTCTTCTTAGCTTCCAAGAATGTCTCTTTTGCACATTTTAAGTCAAACTTGGGTTCCTTTGCAGGAGCTTTATGAGCCCATGTACTTTCCTCTGGCTGCTTTCCCTAATCCTCTCCCATTGTCATGCCACTTCTGAGCATCATGTTTACATTCGGGTCCTCTTCGCGTGGTTATGACCTCATCATTTGTATATTATGAGTCGAGGGAGGCTGGAATAACCATTTTTCACACATATTTGTGATTAATGTAGGACATTCTATTGTTTCATGATCAAACTGAGCACAATACATACAAGATATCATAATTGGGTTGGTACAGTCATGGGCATAGTGCCCTAGTCCTTCGCAATTGTAACAAATTAACTGTCTACGGCCCCTTCTTGGTCCCATTCCAACTCATCCTCGACCTCGCCCCTGAAATCTAGTGTGTTCCATCCCCACATCTAATTCAAGGGCTTGTGTTTTAGTCTGCATCCTATAGGATGGGGTCCGATCCATCATTAGCTCGTAACTACAGCAAGTGCACTCATCGTGGCCTATTGACCCGCAGAAATTACAAAACAATTGCTGGGGTGTCTATGTATATTTTTGTAGCAAATGAGAATTGTTCATCATGTGTTTCCCTCCTATCTGACAGATCGTGCACCATAAAGCGGGTGTCACGCTTGGCCTTACCTGCACCTCCAGTATCAACGACATTGGCCCTCCTCCTGCCATGTAGTTCGCGAACACTAGACAGTGATCCTTGTCATGATCCTGGCCTTTGCATTTTATGCACCATATCTCCTCGTGCGCCTCTGGCCACAGTGCCCTATCCTACTTCAAGCTTTGCATTTCCAAACATAGATTCTATAGTTGCATGTGGATTTTTTGAACTCCCAACCCAGGGTCCTATATTGGGGTCTCATGTAATCTCATCGCCATCTCCAATGCTTCGGCCTGGGTAGAAAGTTTTTGCTGTGACAGTGTTGTCCTCAAGTGTGGTGTCAGAGATGCTACAAACCATGTGTAATGATGTGCATCCGTTCATATTGGCCTCACGGATCATACTCTTCATCCTTTGGTCCAGATCCCAGGCGGTCCCACTCAGAAGCATCACAATCTCTTTAAACCTGATGATTGACTGTGTCTCTGATTTTGGCTTGTTAAATTCTCTGTTCAACGCATTCCTTATCTCTGCTATCCCTACATTTAGGTGGTCATTAGAGTGCTTGATGTACCATGTTAATGTGCGATCCTGCAATGCACTCACCAATGTAGCCCTCTTAATGTTGTCATCTATGACACCTTGTGCTTCCCATACTGCTCTTACCAAGAACTAGAATTGGTCCATATCCTCATTCCTTACTCTGAATACAGGTAGTTTGATCGCACTCACCATATTGAACTATGGAGGTGGTGGAGGTGGAGTGGGTGGAGATGGAGGTGAAGGAGGTGAATTGGGGGCCGGTGTGGGTGGTAACTGTAGAATCCACTACCTTATCAAACTGACCATGCTTCTCGGAGAAACTTCCATGAGCTCATCCTTGCTCTCCCACAAGGATGAAATTAAGGGACTATTTTATAATTCTTCACTACTTCCACTTCTGTAAATTTTTCCGCTCCACATAGTCCCAAACATTAATTTATTCACATAACTCGCTTTTCACATAAAATCATCTTAATCTAGGTATTCAAAGATTTAATATAATTACCTTGCGGTCCCTTGAGAAAATGTTGCTCTGCCTCATTGTAACTAACAGTCGTGTCCACCGTGAATTCAGTGATAAATCCTCCTATTATTTGGTCGAGCCCATGGTCCATAGCTCGTACTATCTTATCTTCTGAGGCTTCCAATCTAAACACTAATTCAGAGTCCACACTATCGGTTGGTCGAGCCTACATGTTCCCTTGCTATTGGCTAACCTCATGATCCATGATCCACTCATATAGTTCAGAAGGAAAGGATGCAAAGAAAATCTCATGGATTTCCATATACACGTAGCGATCCAACCACCTTTCTCAAATACTTACAGAGTTCTGTTTTCTTGTGTCGCGAACTCATGAATTTTGTTTTCCAACCACTCTTTAATTTCCTTCTTTGTTGGGTTCCAGTGGCATGACATCAAACATCCCTTACGCAAATCTCAATCACAACAATGGAACCATTTGTTCTCTTAGTGGGGCCTAACCTAGGTTTGGAATTGATTTAGCCAAGCAAATCATGGTACTACTGGCCCTTTCAGCAATAGTCTGTGGAGCACAAATTGAGGTCTCACACAAAGTAGTATGGGAGGGTGCTGGAACTAGGTTTCTACACCCTGGGGATGTCTGATATGTGGTGATTGGTACATGGTCCAACCTTCACACTTATTGCACTACGCGCACCTGCGAGTGCCCCGCGCCCTGTGATACTGTCTTTGCACAGTTCTAGTTGTAGCACGACCCGTGTTATTTACCCACATTTTCCTTAATTAGTCTCTGTTAACTGATTACTTAGATTAAATTCACATATAAGAAATCATACATGTAATTATCAATTGCGTGCAGTAAATAATAGAGTAAAGTAACACATAACATCAACATACAGATTCAGGAATAGATGAATAGAATAAACTTCTCTTTATTAGCTTTCAAATCCAAGTACAATCCCACTTATAGACCTAAATCCACCCTACGCACTCAGCTGCAGGGGTCCGCGCACTTAGCTGTGAACTCTACTAGGCCTCTAAGCACTCAATTGCAAAGCCTCTTCCTACTACTACAACCCAATACACTTCAACTTTCCCCTTATTCTCTAATCATGCCTTCACCTCTATCTATTGCTTGCTTGACTACCTCATCTCTTTACACTTAGAGCCTTACTCTATTTTTAAAATCCCATGGTCTTTGGACCATGGGTAGGCTGACACAACTTTACATTAAATTACAATTCGTAGGGCGGACAACCTTGTGACTTGATTATGCAATTCACGCTCAGCGACCGCACTTTGCAGAGTCTTATAATACAATTGAGCAAAATTCAGGGTTTAAGACCCAAAACCTGTTGCAGGGGATCCATGCCCAACACATTACTTTTGCGCATATCCCTTTGATCTTCTCCTCCTTATATAGTATTAGCTTTCCTCAATACCTCGAATCAAATAACCATTACTCCGCTCAATATTGTGGGGTAATACCATGGTATTGACCCTTTGTATTCTTTACTCTTGAATATCCTTGTTTTTTCATCCCATACGTGCTTTTCCTCTTGTGAAAGTGTGTGCATATGTATACAATCTTTTTGAATAGTGAACCTACGTATACAACTTCACATACCTTAAAACATCATTTTTCTTCAACTTCTTGATTCCAATCTGTAAGCCTTTGTTCCAACATCCTATTCTTTTGTACCATTGCCCCGTTACCTCTGAATTGACCTGTTATAATGTGATTTTCAATCATTCATCACTTCTAAACTGATTTTGTCACATTTGCAAACACAACTGCCATGAATTCTGTCACATTCGATTTATACTTTTATCAATTAATTCATTCATCAAATAACAAGGACAACATACACTAACAATATCCTTTTATCAAACCTTTGACCATTATTCTCTTCCATGATTCTATTACCTCTTACCTATAGATTCATCTTTGTTCCATCATTCTACCACCTCTGATCTATCCTGTAGATTCATCTAGTTTCCATATACTTGTTCTGCTACAAGTGGGTTGCCATCAAGTACAACACATGCATCATAATGCCAACAATCTCCCCCTTTTGGACTTGATGGCAACCATATTGGTGTTGATTACTTCAAGATGTAGAACCTGTTAGATGTATCAAGAAACACCAAGATACTCTCCCCCTTTGGCATCAAGGACAAAGGGCGAACCAAGATATTCTCTCCTTTTGAGATTAAGGGCAAAGGGTTGACCAAAATGAAGACTTCCATATTTGAACAGTTGAATATGAATATTGATCATGCTCCCCCTAGGCACATGCTAAATTCTCTGATCAAACTCGCCCTTTGTACATGTTCAAATGCACTAAACCATCCATGCTCCCCCTAAGCACATGCAGAGTCTGCAAAAATATTTTCCAAAAGAATAACATGACTCTATAACTCAACTATGTGAGTATGACCTTCCTATCACCAATGGCTCATACATACATTAATCTCCTAACCAAGTGGAGATATACCAAATTTGACTCATCTACCCAACCAAGTGGGGATATACCAATTGTTTATACATTACTGAAATATAGAAATTATTACATCATCTTTCCCATGCATGGTGGGGGTACAAATTACATCATATGACCAAAAAGGAATCATTAAAATACTATGATAGATAGAGACATATTATTACATCATGGACCTTTATATGACCTTTACATCAAATGATATACATGAAATTTATAACAAATAACAAACATCTAAATAAGACCATGACAGTCATCAGCAACTATCATACACCATATATGATCTGCACCATAAGCATATGTCAGCAAAATCCAGACCAACAACCTATATATGTCCATCATCAGTTCCCAAGATATGACAATGTAGATATCATCAACTTGTGACAAAGTATGCTACATATAGATGTCAGCTCATCCTCTTGATCTCATCAAGATAAACTTGCCCCATTTCCTTAGTAGAAAGAGCCTTATCATAACCTTCCATGAGTCAACTAAGCATATGTCATATCTCCAAGAATTAACACAAACTCACTCACATAATATGATATGTATGTGAAAACACCATAGTCATCATCAAGAACTACATGATCTCTCCACAAGAACTCTCAATATATCAACCATGTATCATCACTAGGGAACATCCCACATCTGATAAGCATCAACCACGATAATCAACATATGTGAGTATCAAACCTATCATCATAAATTAAGAATTCATCATCATTATGTGACTAAGTAAGCCATGTATCCAAATAGATATGTCTTCATGAAACCTATAATATCACCATTCTCTTGGCCAACGAACATATGCAACGTAAGTAATCATTGATGTATCTAGCATAATATGTTTCCATCATAGAGATAGAAATATGTATCTAACTTCTCATCAATGTGAAAAGAAAACCGTGAGCTCACAATCATTTGTCAAACTTTCTTGATACCATCAAGAGAAACAATACTCAACCAATATATCATGTGAGAGCCTAAAACTATGGGAATCCTACACCATAACTGCACCATATCAAATTTATGCATCCTTGAAGGCACGATGATAGCAGCATAAAAGAAATGGCACTTATCAAATAATTAAGTTGTGTACTCAAGCTTTGTTCATCTCCTTGTCCTTATGAAGATCACCATGTAACTAACGTACCATATGTATTTGATGCATCATCAAAAGAGTCATCCACAAGCATCCATGAATCTAATCTGAATAGAAACTATGTGGCTCAAGCAATATAAGTATCATCTGATATTTCATCATAGGCAACTCATGACTGTAGCATAGCATGATGTATCATTTAAACACTTCAACAACATAAGAATCCTCATCATTGATAAGAATCATTATGTACCAAAGAGTTCTAAACATAATGCCAACAATGCATTATTTTAAGCATAGTATATTCTCCCCCTGAACCTATGCCACTTGTTCACTGTCAGATCTGATCATTCCATATATCAGTAAGGATCATCAAGGGATCATTATCAACTAGTTATTCATCAAGTCATAAAAAACTTATGAGGGTCAAAATCACTTCTACATATCAACAATAGACTCTAATCATCATCAATCAGAACAAAAAGGATAATTGATAATTTACTAAACCATATTAGACCTCAGACCCCTTTTCTTGAGTTTGTCTTACTGCTTTTACATAAAACCAACATATAGATGACTGTGTGTAGCTTCTAACTCCCATATATACATAACTTGTCTTCATGATACTTGCGTATGCGAACCAGAAAATTTAAATTTCACACTTTTAGTTCCTCCTGAGCCTATTCTATCTATATACTGATCTATGCCACATTTTTCTGACTATGACTCCTTCTTCTTCCATACCTTGGAGTGTGATGATGTTGTTGGAAATAATACTGAGAGGGGGGGTGAATCAGTATTATCTAATTCTTTTCAATATGCCTTCCTTAATTTATTGATCATTAACTTGTATATAATAATGAGCATGAAACAAGAAAAAACAGATAGCCACACCAAAGAACACCAGATATAAGGTGGAAACCCAATGTGGGTGAAAACCACCTGCTGTAATATGTCTCTATCTTCTTTCAATTAGAAACTTCTTTTACAATGATTTTGTACTGGTGCAGTCCTTTACCAGTACGTAGGCTGCAACCTGCAGAGAGCTACAACTCTCTCTCATTTTCCAGTCTCTCCTGGAAGGGAGATACAACCCCCTTAGCTCTTTTACTTCTTTAAGAACCATGTTTCAATAATTTTCAAATTGGATCCATGAACATCAAATAATAATCAAGTACATGTAAATCACCCAATTTTCTTCAGAATGCTGTAAACAGAAAAGTAATACCAAAAATTTAAACCCAGAACTCTGCTGCGAAAAGACAATCAACAAATGTTTCAAGATAAGACCGCAACTTCACCAACAGAGGCCTGCGTATATCCATAGCTCTTCTGAGACTGAACTACGCAGATCCGCTCTGGTTGTTCTTCTGCTCCGCGTACTTTTCTTCAGATCCACACCTTTTCTTCCGACTTACAACGTACATCCACACTATGCCTTCTTCTTGCATGCGTACCTCGCACTTCTCCCTTTTCTGTGCTGCGTGCACCCCGCACTTCATGTTCTCCTGCACTACGTACCCCGCACTGCGCCTTTGGCTTCGCAGCGTACTCCCACACTAAGCCTTTTACTGAGCTACGTATCCCCGCACTACGCCTTCGGATCGCCTGCGGACCTCTGATTAGGGCCAAATTTATTGTCCTCCAATGTTCCATAGTCAGTCAAATCCACAGATCTATTCATGCGACCGAGAGATCACGACATGTCAATAGATTCACTTTAAGTTATCTCCTTGATTTAGATCTAGCTTTTAAAATCAATCACCCAAAATTTCAGATCTCAAGATATTCAAATTTCACAAGTGTCTGGCCCAGAGATCTCCTTTCCTTTTTATAGGCAAGCCTTTCTCAATACCATGGTCCAAAACCATAATAACACAATACCATGAACCCAACACTTGGGATCAATACTTTTGGATGCAATACCACAGACCAAAACCATATGATCAAAACAGTCAGACTAATACCATGAACCATTCATGAAGATTCCCACGTGCACGCGCTTTTATGCATTAGAAAGCGTGAAACTAGGGTCCGCACCTTCTAAACGTGTCACCTGTGAGCATGTACGCACTTCTTGGTCGGTGTACCTGCGGGTCCACAGCTTCTTCTAGGATTACCTGCGGGTATCTTAATTTCCATGATTTTGAGTGCCTGAACTGAGATCTGCCACAAGAGTGAGTTGCCATCAAGTACAACACCTGTACCATAGAGCCAAGCCAGAATCATAATGCCAACAATATCCCCCTTTGTACTTGATGGCAACCTCAAGATCCTCAATGTCATTCTCCCCCTTTGACATCAAGGGCAAAGGGTTATGCTCCCCCTGAGAACATGCTTAAGTTTTTTCTTTGCTGATAATGCTCCCCCTAACCAGATCCATAATCCACCATAAATTTCTTCAAGAAGAACCATAATCCACCATGATCATGAAAGAGATAGAGACATATTGCAGCCATGTTCAGATCAGCATCCATGTTCTCCTTTTGTGCTACCATAATGCCAACAATGCATTATATGTGCTCCCCCTGAACCTGTGTCATCGATCAATCCATAAACCAGCAAATGTATGCGTATAGCACATATAAACCTCGCGTACAACCAACAGATGAGATTCAACAACAAGATGATGCATCAACTACCCCCAGCTTTTTCCTGAGGTATTCAAAGGTCTCCCTGGGCAATGGTTTGGTGAGAATATTAGCAACTTGTTCCTTAGAAGGAATATACTCCAACTTGACCTTTTTTTCTATCACTTGTTCCATGAGAAAGTGATACTTGATCGGTATGTGCTTGGTCTTTGAATGCATGATTGGGTTCTTTGAAATGCTAATTGTACTTGTATTATCACATAATATAGAGATAGGTGGAGTACAAGTGATTTGAAATTCCTGCAAGGTCTGCATCATCCAAAGAAGTTGAGTGCAGCAAGATGCAGCAGCCACATATTCCACTTCAGTTGTAGATAAAGCAATCAAACTCTATTTCTTGCTGAACCAAGATACTAATATGGAACCCATAAAGAATGCACCACCACTTGTGCTCTTCCTGTCATCCACGCTTACGGCCCAATCTACATCTGTATAATCATGAAGTGTGAGATCTGTATCTCTAGGATACCATAAGCCATAGTTTTGAGTTCCTTGAAGGTACTTAAAGATTCTCTTCACTACCTGAAGATGAGTTTCCTTTGGATTTG
>APFE031645837.1:0-14537 GCA_000404065.3 Pinus taeda | reverse complement strand
TTTCCATAATTTTGCTAACTTGAATGCCTTCTCTAATGAATCATGTTCCCAAAGGTAAACATCATGTTGGATATTATCCTTTAAATACCCTATGAACACATCAATCCTATGCTCCTCTGGAATATCTTTTACCCTTATGTTCAATTTTTGGAACTCCTCAATGTGCTCCATTATGGACCCTTTTGTTTGAGACTTATCAATTGGCTAAAAAAAGTGTTGCTTTTTGTATCCTCATAATGTGCTATCAATTTAAAAATTGCCCAATTGATAATTTTTTTACGAGAGCAAAGCCATTGATACCATACAAACTGATTTGGTTCCAAATATAAAGTTGCAATACGTACCTTTTGTGTGTTTTGCACATTATTGAGATCAAAAAATTGCTCCATCTGTAATATCCATCTTGTGGGATCCTTGCCATCAAACTTCCTCGTATCGATTTTTGGAATATGGTGGGTCTTCGATCCCACATTAGAGTCTATGAAATCATAATTAACATTTCTTTTGTTCACATCATGAGTTTCCTTTACTACCTTTTCACCATTAGTAAGTGTTTCTTGTAGAAAATTTGTCAAATCTGTCTTCAAATCTGTCTTCAAATCTACCATGTCTCTCTTCAAATCCATCTTCAAATCTATCTTCAAATTGTCCATCTCAGCTTCCACGCCCTTTATCTTAGATTCCACGCCATTTATCTTAGCTTCTGTTAGCTTTTGTGAGAGTGATATTTGTTGCACTTGGTCTTGTAATTTTCATATATCATGTAGCATTTCTTCCTCTTCTTCATGAGTCATGCTAGATCTTTCAGGTTTCTTACTAGGTGTTTGCATTTTATTTCCTCGGGGCATCAGTTACCGATAATAATTCTCTACTATGCCCTTTGAATTCCTTCAAAATAAATTTTCAAACCAAGCTCAAACAAAAATTTAAGAAAAATCTACACACCTTTTTTCACATTGTAGGAGCTTGATATTGCCTCTGATGTATCTCTGTACTTTCAGGTCATCCAGTTTTGAAATTGCAACTTGCAGTAGCCCTCTATGTTCTCTTTCCAATGCCACCAGTCTGATCTAAGCTGGATTCTCAAAGGAAGAGTTATGCGAAATCTCCCACAGTGACCTGATTATAGACTAGTTCAGTAGAGCGAACTTGTATGGCATGCCACGAGTCACTGTTTCAACCTTTGGATCTAAAATATATATACAAGAAACTGCAGTCCATCCTCTTTCTGTACCTTCTTACGAAATTTCAATCTGATGCTCAGAGACAAAGTTATGAGGATTTTCGCTAGGTCATCTGTTTGGAATGTAATTCAAGAGTCTACAAAAAGACAAACTTCCTTAGATCATATCTTCACAAATATAGCGGGAAAAGCTCTGAAATTTGGATCCGAGGTTCAACACGATTTCTTCTCAAATGGGTTTTTTTTTTAGCTTTTGAAATGTCGTAGAAAAAAAATTATATCGAAAATGCCATGATGACCTATTTGGAGTAGTGAAACCATAGAATCCAAAGCTCTAATACTAAATTTTATGAAACCAGCGCACAAAAAGATAGAAAAGATAGTTGAATGCCGTAGAATTCAGCTTGTTTGAGGGGGAAACCTCTTTTACACTACACAAATGAACAATTCTTGGATGATTCAAATGATAGAACCTCCTTTCTATATATAGGAGTCTAAGGAGTCATAATATAACCCAGCCGACCTAACAATAATAATATAAAGCCACAAAAATTAGAATAGAAGGATTCTATGGGGTACATTAATAACAATATGGGGACAATAGGGGCACAACAATATTAATAAGGGGTACAACTACAATAGTAATGGGGCAATCACTAGTATTATAGGGACCCAACACTTGCCTATCCTCCATGGCACGCCAAAACTGATTCTGCAAATCGAGCCCCGAATGAAAAGGAATTTGAAAATTGGTATAACAAGATTATCGATGCCAATACCATGATTATCTAGGTACCTAGGTCCATTTTTGACAAGTATGCATATCAAATGTGGTTTGGCATTAGCCACAATAACACATATGTTTGGCCGAAATATGCCAATAAAGGCACCTTCAAGATGTGAGGTCTGTCATATTATATGTTTAAAGATGCATTCCATAATGAAGTTTTTTCCTAGCTAGGAGTTTAGTGTATTCAGACCTCTAACAATATTGTTGACTCTCTCATCATTTTGTAACCTTGTTGTTTTTCCTATGATTTTTTTCATCTTCCAAAAAGCAAGAATATGCACCTACAACTGATTCTCAACCTATCCTCAAGTGACTCCAAGAATATGTGTCCTCTGCCCATGCCACTATCTCTACCATGGAATCTCTGATAAGTCCCTGTGCTACAACCTATTTTATACTTGATGCAATTCCATTCCAAAGTCAATATTTTAAACCTCCATCTTTACCTTTGGCTCCATGAGCCTTGTATCTTCATCACCGAATACCATTGTTGATATTAACCCTATTATTTCCTTATCTTTCGAAGCTTTCACTTTTTCACAAGCAACATTTACAAAGTTCACATCCAAAACCCCTACTTATATTGCTAGTTCTTTCACTATTGTAGATATCCCTCATGATGAGCCTGAAGAGCCTATTCAACCTACATTTTTTTATTGAGCAACACATTGTCCCTTCACCCACTACATTTGTACTGCATAATCATACTTCATCACCACATATCGCAACGCCTTCTCAAACCATTTTTAATCACCCTTCTAAACATTCTCACCCTAAAGCACCACCAAGAGTACCGTTGATATGAAGATAATTTTTGAGCCCAATCATATAGAAAAACTTGATTTGATTACATAAATACTTCCTGTGTCACATATGCATCCTGTATCTGCATCACAATCAAAGCCACATATTGTCATTTATTTACCACATCTATCTACACTTAGTTGGGACCTGAACTATTGTAGAGAAGATTTACATATCTTTCCTTAGTGTTGACATTATTCCATTTCTTCCTTCAAAAGTGATCACACAAATTCATGAAATTTTTCAATAGAATGTTGCATTAGAGATCTCATCGCAGAGACATTCTGAGAAGTCCATTGTAAGTGGCCAAACACTCCAAGCAACATTACCTTCTATGGATAGTCTCTCTCCTTCTGATCTCCAACATTGGTCATCAAAACAACTATTTCAGTTGATTAGAACCCCATCAATACAATTACAGGATTGCCTAGCTACTCTTGATTCCAAATATAATGAACTTGTCATTGCACATGAACTGCAATAGCAAGAAATTCTTATTGTTGTTGTGGAACATGCTCAGGTTCACATTAAGAAAGAAAAATTGACAAAACAAGTTGAAGAGATCAATTCGAAACTTCATAACATGTGGATAGTTTTTGTAGAACATGTTCCTAATGTGCCATAATACTTTTCTTCATGCGATCCCACACAATGCCTTGAATTTCTTGAGACTACTTGTACAAAGCTAGTTTTTGTGAACAAATATTTGTGAAGTAATGTTTTTGATTTGCAGAAGTCTATTCCTGATCATACAAAGAAATTCTAGAAATAGATCAATAAATAAATTGAACAGGGATCCACTCTCTGAAATACACTCCAACGGACCATGTGTGATTCCTAGGAGATGTTTCATCAAATTCGAGATTGACCAAGGTTACTTTCTAAGCTTAATCGACTTCCATATCAACTACTAGAGCAATGTAAACAAGTAATGGATAAATCCCTTCCAAAAACAAATCTCACACAATGGAAAACCTTATTTGGTCAAGCCAAAGAGATTGATAAGCAGATTCATGGCCTAGAGGAGGAATCACACAAGGGCAAATCTATTTTATGGGATCTTCAACCCATAGCTAAAGCCCAATATATGAAACTTTGTAATCTTAACTATGATGTTGATATGCATTGGCAAGATTTTCTAGCTTCATGTTGTAAGAAGCATGTTGTAAAAGAGACGACCAAATTTGTTGTCAAAGCTACTACTTTTCTCATTGCTTGAAAGACTACAATGGATGATTACAATAATTTTAAAGCTTGACATTTGCAACAATTATTGAGTTGGGTCTTTCATTTGAAGGGGAAGCATATGCACAAGTACAGGGTGTGCTAACATTAGTTGTGTATTCAAACAAAGGATTTTCACGAGGGTGAGTCAATATATTTTGGTCAGGGCCTATTGGGTCCTTAGTTTTGGAGAAATTTTGATCAAGTGTTACCAGAAAAGAGCCATGGAGATAAAACAATGCAAGCAGGAAAAGTAAATGGTAAAATAGGTCAGAAAGTGGGAACATAAAGAAGGAAGTGGTAAGCGGAGAAAGAAAGTAGCTAAATTGGGACTCACCTAGGCCATGCAAGAAGGATCAAGATGCCAATTTTGAAAGAATCAAGTGAAAGTGGACCAAAGCAGTTGGAACTCGTCAAAGAGGTTAAGTTGTACCAAATCAAGCAAGCATGGATTAGAGAAGAAGGAAAAATATATATAAAGCCACATAGATCGAGTTGTAGGAAGTTATATAGAGAGATATGACAACATGTTGTCAGAATGAGCTATGAAGTCCCTGTGTATAATGTGATGTAATTTAGTCCATTTTAATCCTGAAGGAATTATGAACATATTTTGTGCAGTCTCCATAGATCTACATTGTAATAGCTTGGTCTTTTGAAGCAATATAAAGAAGAGTGTTGTGGGGCCTCATTTTATTGTGTCTTTGATTAAATGATGGTGTGTTGTATACCCCTTTAAAATTTGTTTTGAAGTGCTTTATTGAATTCTCTTTTATGCATCTATATATTTTGCAAAAGATAGGTTGAAATTTTGTGAATGATTATGGAGTTGATGCATAATTTATTTAATTAAATGAATCTCGTTTCCATCTGAATTCCCCACATAAAATTTGAAAGTATCGGCAGGCCTCGGGTGAGAATTTTCTCCCTTGCGAAGGAATTAAAATGTTGTCATTGTGCTAGACTATGACATGTTCTTTTGTTTACACCCTATTGTCAAACCATGGGTCTTTACAATAAAAGTTTTCACCAAAAAGAATTGCCATTTCTTGTCAATGAGTTTCTTTTGAAAAACTATTAGATGTTTCATAAATACAAATTCAATTTATTCATATAATTTATTAACAAAAAATGACACACTAAAATATCACACAAGTATAAAATGGTTTATTAACGTCATAATAGTGCGGTTATTGCTAACTAGAATTGGGAAGTCCATATTCATGGTAATAAGATTCCAAGAGCTTTGGAACTTTTTAGAAATGCTTTCCTTTTTCTTATGGGGACTTGTTTGAAAGTTTGTGATTTTTTATTATTTAGTTTTTTAGTTTCATTTTCATTTTCATTTTCATTTTCGTGGTTCTTTGATTTGGATGATTTATTTTGAAGAATTTTATCTTTATATAACATAGTTGATAAAAATATCTTTTAATGTAAAAAAATATTAAAATAAAAATTTAATTCATCCTGAATGCAATGGGAAGGGGTATAAAAATGGGTGGAGGAGGGGCATCCCAATGTCACCCAAGGTAATGGAGGAGAGTGACATGGTTTCCACCCTCCCCCATGGGACAACAATGTGGTAAGAAAGTTATTTCAACTCTCATGCAAATTCAATCCAGGTGTAAATGCATAAAAATGTTATGATGGACGAAGGATATAGGTTTTGATTGCAGTCAGTTTATCAAGCTATGGTTAATGATGACTACAGGTACCATGAACTTAATACAATTTTTACTACTACTACCTTTCCCATGATTTGATGTTCCTACACAATGTTTTCTTTCAATTTGGGAAAGTTTTATTTTAGTTTATTGGTATGATTATGGATCTACCTTCTAGTTGGCCAGTTATTATTTGGGAGAAGGACTAGGTTGCCCTAGCTTGGTTCCTCCATCCCCCTAGTGAGACAAATTTCTAAGTGGCACATTGGGTGTATACAATGCCAATTGGAGCCTCTCTCGTTGCTTTACCTCTCTCAAGGTGAATCTCCCCTTGGTCCTTGCCTATAACCTCGTTGGCATTGGTGGGGAATCATATTTTTTCTCAGCGATGGAAATCTACTTTAGATGCCTTGGTCACTAGTCTATGTCTAGCTTCTCTAAGCCATCTTCTTTCTCAAGCACTTATTATGGTTTTTATATATTGATCAATATAATATTTCTTGCCATTAGCTCTTGCCCTAGGTAGTCTTAAGATATAGTTCCTCTATCTCCTCTTGGGTCATTTCCTTTACCATTTCTTCCTGGTTTTGTTGGTCGTAGATTCGGTCTTGGGAGAGGCTTTCTTTGTCTCTAGCGTTATTCTTTCTTTGCCTATTATGTTCCAAAGTGTTATTATTCTTCCTATCCCCGATCATAGTGCTCTAAAGCACTCATCTCTCCTCTGGTTGGATTATGTTCATGTTTTCCAATGCCCATGAAGAGGGTTTTCTCCTATAGAGTAGGTGGTAGGGGATATTTGAATGGAACTAGAGCATGTAACTAAGTATAATCATATGCTAGGTTGTACCATCAATAGACCCCCTCATAAATTCATGTTGTTGAGGAGGAAATCATTCATGACAAAGGAAACCACTATATTTCTGAAGTCCTTTCCACAAATAGTGACTAGTTACCTAACATAGGCGGCAATAGAGGCATAGAAAACCAATATCTTCACACTATTGATATTTATCAGCGCATTAAATCTCTAATTGGAAAAGTATTGCTTGACAAGAATGGCACTCAACATGGGTTCCTAAGTGACCCTTAAAATGGAGGAACTACTGTTTGTCTTTCAAGATTTGGATGAGCACATGGAAACTGTTATTTTACGAGGAAAGGGACCAACTCCACCAAATAGTCCAAGGAACTTGGTGCCCATTGATGTCTCCACTTCATCATGACTTCCTCCATGAGTCAAGTTATGATTTTAGTTGCTACTTCTTTGTGTTATATTGTTAGTTTTGTTTACTTGTGTGTTGGTTTTATTCTTGTTACTAACACTCTCTATATGGCTAATAGGTCATAATTTTGTAGGTCCATATGTTATCTTGTAGAATATGTTGATGAATATTTGATTTTGTGGACCATAGCTCTAGAATTGTTTCCATGGTCCAGTTTCCAATTTTGAAAGCCTAAATAGACTGTTGTGAGGCCCTAGAGTTGGGCATGCATTTAAACGAGGCACACCATGGAAAAAATCCCCACCACACAATTTGCAATGAAAATATCACAAGAAATGTGATGAAAGTGGAAGTTAGGCGAGGATGTGCTAACACAAGGAGTTGAAAAACTGACACTTGGGGTTTCCATTAGGCACTTGTGGATGGCTTGGTGGAGTGGTGGATGTGGACAACCAAGAATCCATGTTTCCTAAACAATGGGTGAAGAAACCATGGCAAGATAGCATGGGCGCCCAAGGGTGGTACAACATACCCCCAACATGAGTGGTTGAACACTGAGTAGCATGTTGTCCTAGGGCATGATGGGGCCAAGTTGTGGGTGCATGTGTGATAAGTAGAATGGGTTCAACCAAGATCCATGTCGGGCTAAGTCACTATAAATAAAGTGGTGGATGAGAGTTTGAGAGGATCAAATGATGGATGAACTTCAATTAAGTCAGCTTGATCACTCAATGGATCAAATAATGGGCATGGATGTGACAAGAGAAGTTGAGTGGTCATGCAAAGATGGAATGGATAGAATTACACAAGTTTGGGCCGACCCATAGATGTAAATGATGGAACGACAAGTGGTCCCTATGGGTGGAACAAGTGTGGTCCCGCATGACCTAAATGAGTAGTGGTTGGAATGATAAGTTGCCACAAGGTTGGGTCAACCCATAGAAGAAAATGATAGACTGATGGATGGCCCCTATGGGTGGAACCAATGCAGTCTCGTATGACCCAAATGAGCAATGGTTGGAATGATAAGCTGACACAAGGTGGAATGATGAGATGTGACAGTTAAAGCAAACGATGGTGTGTCATGCCATATGAATAATTGTATAGTGAAGTTGGAAGAGAACTGATTTGGATTGTATCATTATATTTTATGTCATCCATCTCAATGCATTCGGAGTGGAAAATTTGGAGGAATCGAATCATGGGGCCATTTTTAACTACGAGGCCTAGTTTGAAAAACAGGGTCTAAAACCTTTCAGGAGTGTTTTGAGGCATCAAACGAAATTTTTTGGTGCTAAATTTTTTCCTCTTATGCACCACATCATTTCATGTTGTTCTACAGACGAAGATATTTCCAACAGTGCAAGAAACTCGTCAACCGGAGTATGTATGCAAAAGTTATGCCACTCAGAAGTTGACCTTCTTATTTTCACACCTATAATTCGGGAGGATACCACTTCAGCCACCATTATTCATGGAAAAAGGACTAGCCACATGTTTTTGATGTAAAACATTGTCAAAGAATCTATATTGTAACTCTAGTTAAGAGTTGATGTAGTCAAAATTAACCACTAGTAGGCTATTGGGCTGTGTTATAACTGGGCCACTAGGAGGAAGAGGTATTCCATTCCTTCGAGATAATTTTATTCTATAGCTGAGAAAATATAAACAAGAGGGATAGGAGGTAGAGCTCACATGGAGGATTTGTACACTGTAGCAGCCCATGGGCCACGGGCCTTACTTCTTTGTAACTGCAGCCATATTTCCAGACAGAGAAAGAGAGCGATGTGTCCTCACCTTCCAGTTGGTTTTTCTCCCAAAAAGGTTTCCCGGAGCATATTTTGTGTCTTACATGTGTGTGTGTGAGCTTATTTTGTTGTTCTCTGTTTTTTTGCAAGATTTCCATTCGCTTGCATGCACTAATTACGGTTAAATACACAGATCTTAATGTTTAATAATATTATAATAGTGTAGAGTCTCATACTTTTAATGTAATATTATAATATATGTTGTGATGAATTGTCCAGTGGAATATCCATGGTAGTTTATGGATCAAGAGCAACAACAACGTAAGGGACAACAATCATTTGATAAGTGAGAGGAGGAAATTGGGATTTTGCGGTCATGTAGACCAAAGCATGCCTCGGGTCAAACCGTAGATGAACTGAAGTGGGTGACAACAACCCAAGTAGGGTGTTGAGAAAGAAACTCACGTAGGGTGAAAAGTGACCCAAGTAGGGTGTTGAGAAAGAAACTCACGTAGGGTGAAAAGTGACCCAAGTAGGGTGCATGGGTGGGGTAAAGGTTTTGTATTATGATTATTTCTATTTCATATTTATATTCCTAAAACTTGAGCCATTTCCTTGAAGACTTATTGTACTTTTGACTTGTTAATAAAAGTAGAAGGCTCGAGGGCCATTCCTTTATGTAATCTTAAGCGTGTGTATGACAATTTTGATGGATTAATGTCTTGCATATGATGCTCATGTTTTTATGAATGGAAGTTTAATTGAAGTAGATGACATAGTAAGATTACTTACACTATATCGAACAGTGAGGTTATGATATTCTGCTAAGTAACTAATGGGATAGAGATTATGTAAGTGAACTTATTATGACGTGTAGCCCAAGTGGAATAAGTCTTTGCTTCATGAGGTACATGTGAAACATGTTGGTGTCACAGTGGGCCCAAAAGGCACCTTATAACAGTGGGAGTCCTTGGGTCATGACAAGTGCGGATCTATGCCATGTGTATTTGAGTTTTTTTTTATCAATAGAAGGATTTAACTTGCCAAAAAAACACAATTAATTAAAATTTTCAAAAAAAATATTTAAAAATATAAAACAATTGGGCGTAGTCTATTTTGGATAGTTATCAGACATATTTTTAGATCTAGTTTGTCCAGAATCTTGTAGGGATTTGTTGGAATCACAAGTTTGAGCTATGAATTTTCTGTAATATGAGTGTCTATGAGTGTCCCACCGTTTTTAGGGGTGTATTTGTTGGAATCACAAGTTTGAGCTATGAATTTTCTATAATATGAGTGCCCTAGGGTTTTTCAGAGTGTTGAATCCATATTTGGAGTCAAAAACTCATTTTAAACAACAAAGCTAAAAATTTGGCCCAAAAAAAATCAATAGATTCTAGCCAAACACTCTAAAATATATAATAAGTAGACAACACCCATAAATTAAATCAATTTAATTATATTATTATATAACATTTCAGTGGTAAAATCAATTAATTATATCAATCAAACATATCTTGTATATTTAAAAAAATAATTACTACCTTGCTTAGTCAAATCCAATTTCAGCAAATAATATATTAAATTCATATATATTATTGCAATAGCCAAACAATATTGCATCTAACCAAAACTAAAAAAAGTATTTTCCATCTATTTTTCATTCCACATATCCAGAGGACACAAGTCTGCTGTGCTTGGCAAAGATATGGTTGTAAATATAAACGTTGAGCACTGCCCCCATTAAACTGGTATTTTAGAGTGATGTTGAACAATGTTGGGCACTGGGGAAATATGTTTTAGTACAGAATTACTGAAGTGGTATTTTTCAAGTTATGTTCGCCTTTCATTTGAAGTTATGGTAGACGCAGCCATGATTGTAAAGTCAAGATAATTTTGACGGAAAGTATAAAATATCTAACTTTCTGCTAGAAAATCCATTGTACGCTGCGTTTGCTGCAGAAAGTGGTCAATAGTTGTTTGGGCTGAGTATCTGTCAGAGTTGGGGCCAAGCGTGATGTCACCTTGCCAACTAAACGAAAGCGTTCTTCTAATTGATGTGTACCTGTCAAGACCATAGTTTTCAGTACTTGTTACTCAACTGCAGACAGTCTGCAATGAGAGTAGTCTAACGATGCCTATGTATGAACTCTCCTGGTTGGTATGTACCTGTCGTGACCATAGTTTTCAGTACTTGTTAACTGAAGACTCTTTACAGCGTAGGAACTCTCACAGTCAGGGTTGAAATAAATATGGATTTAGTTTTTGGAGTTGTTTCAGTGAAATAATTGTTTCGGTTAAGTTGTTATTTTTATATAAAATGTGTTTTTTTTAATATATATATAGTTTTAGTTCTTTAAAAATTTCTGGAAATATTTAAATCGTGGAGAATTCACCATTGAAATTTATAATTGAAACACTTAAATGAATTTTATAATTTCAACGGTTTACAATGTATGAATTATCAGAGTCAGAGTATAAATAAATATGGATTTAATTTTTGCAGTTGTTTCAATGAAATAATTTTTGGTTAAGTTGTGATTTTTTATTTTAAATGTGTTTTTTTAATATATCTATATAGATTTAGCATTTTTAAAATTTCTTGAAATACTTAAATTGTGGAGAATTCACAATTCAATTTTATAATTTCTACAAATCTGCATTATTTCTGGGCAAATTTGCACCACAAAAATATGATTAGAACTATTATAGATAAAACAACTTTAAGGTTTTCTCGTGTTGTTATGGATTTTTCTATTAATGAAAATGGGTGAGGAAGTTGTGCTCCAGCATTTTGAAAATCTCTTCGAAACACTTAAATTGTGGAGAATTTACAATTCAAATTTATAACTGAAACATTTAAATTGTTGAGAATTTACAACTCGATTTTATAATTTCAACAAATTTGCATTATTTCTGGCCAAATTTGCACCACCAAAATATGATTAGAACTATTACAAATAAAACAAACTTTAGGGTTTTCCTTTGTTATTATCGATTTTTCTATAAGTGAATATGGTTGAGGAAGTTGTGCTCCGACATTTTGAAAATCTCTTGAAACACTTAAATTGTGGTGGAAAATTCACAATTCAAATTTATAGCTGAAGTATTTAAATTATGGAGAATTCACAACTCAATTTTATAATTTCAACAAATCTGTACTATTTTTGGGCAAATTTGCACCACAAAAATATGACTAAAAATATAGATTTGAGGCTTCTGCGATCTTCGTTTTGTGTAGTGTTATTTTCCTGAGTCATCGCATTCATGATAAATATGACTAAAAATGTAGATTTGAGGCTTCTGCAATCTTCATTTTATGTAGTGTTATTTTCCGAAGTCATCACATTCATGATTTTATTGTATTGATGTTTCGAACCAACCTCTATAGTTCATCATCGGGATGAGATGTGTGAAAATGTCAGTGAACACTGGACCAATAAATAGAGGATAGGGTTGGGAAGAGAATAAATAGAGCGGACAGGTTCGCTGATGCTCACAAATAAATTTATTTTACTTAATTAATTATTAAGTTTTGAATTGTATGTTTATTAATTTTCATGATATTTATTATTTATATATAAATTAATATTTTTATAGAAGTAAGTTAATATAAATTAAAATCCATTTAAATGAATTTTAAAAATTATTTGAATGTAATTTTTATAAAAACTTCATGAAATTAACTTAATTTAAATTTAAATTTTTTTATTTATTTTTCAACTATTATAATGTTATTTATACAAATATTGTGATGTTATTAACCCTCAATGTTATTTGTTCAAACATAATGTGATAATTATGATGCTATAATACATCTATGATGTTTAACTAAAACTTTCAATATTAATTAATTTGTTGAATTTATTTAGTTTTAACATTAAATATCTAGATTTTATTGTTGAGGAGGTTCCTAGGTTCTAATGTTAAATTAATATCATGTATTGAACCCTAAAAGTTGAGAGGTTTCTGGTTAAATATTATAATGTTTATTATATTAATAATGTTTTTTAGTGCTTGATTGATTCAGTTAATTAGGTTTGAATAAAGTAGTTAAAATATTAAATAGTTGAACCATTAAGAAATAAAGGAGCCAGGGGTACCTAGGGGACAGTAGAATCCCCTGGTAAAACTATTACAGATAAAACAACTTTAGGGTTTTCTCTTGTTATTATAGATTTTTCTATTAATAAATATCAGTTTAAGTTTTAGATAAATACGGATTTAGTATTTTCTTCCGCGGTGCCGTCTAACCACGAGGAAATCTGCCACATCATACTTGGGCTTCGGCTTCAATCTCACGAATTCCAAAACCATCGGATTAGTCACTGCAGAACATTCAGCGACATCATCTTTTTAGCAGCATGTACAGCCTTCCTGACAAAGAACAGATAGCAGGTCTGCTAAAACAGAAATATATGTCAACTCGACGATTCTATTTACTAACCATAGTCAAGGATCAACCCTCTTTTTAGCAGCATGTACAGCCTTCCTGAAAAAGAACAAATAGCAGGTCTGCTAAAACAGAAATTTATGTCAACTCGAGGATTCTATTTACTTACCATAGTCAAGGATCAACCCACGCGTGACGCACCGCTTTACCCAACGACTGGCTGCAGGCGACAAAAGTTTTGTCCTCCCATATTTATCATATAAGCGAAACAAGCCGCTTTCTTCAACGATGAAATATTGGTTTGTCCAGGCAACGGAACATGTCCATCGCGGGTATAGCAACTGATTGGGTGTAGCAACTAATATTTGGAAATAATTTATAACTTTTGTTTTTAAATAGTTTTATGTTTAATTTAAAAATTTAATATATTTTTAATGTTATTATGTAATATTGGATGGAATGTTTTAAGATTGGTATTATGGTTAATATGGAGAAGATTAAAGATATGATAATGAAATTCAAAAAGTTTAATTACCGTAATTTTATGTGTAATAATAATTATTTGGAAAAAGTTTTTTATGTTAATATTTCGCAATAGACATTCATTATTAGTTAAATTGGAATTATAGTATTGAGAAAGAATAATTGGAGGTTGGAAAGCTTATTATGGGCTTGAAAATAATTATAAGTAGAATGATCTTTGGGCATGGAGTAAAAGAAAGTTCATTTTTAAGACTGGTCACCCTTAGAATTTTATATGGATGTGACGTTTGAGGTTGTAGTATATTTAGAAAATAAGATTGAACTAATCTAGAAACAATTTATAACCTACAACCTCAAGATTAAAGGAAATATTCCCTTCCCTATCCCCTTGATTAAAATTATCATTTCCCCCATAGAAAGCATGTTTATGGTTAGGCATCTCATATTTAGGAAGAAGCTATACAACATGGAAGCCAAAAGGTATCTTAAAATTTCTCTTAACTCAATCAAAAACCCCCACCTCGGGTTCAAGCTAGGCTGGTATAAGGATGAGCCTTGGCTAGACCATTGGAAAGGAGGAGATCATCTTGAAGAATAAGGATAATATTAAAGATATTATTACTTCCAAATTTAAGGATAAGTTGTGGTCGATACAGAATTAGAGGGAAAAAAGAAGCTAAGACTTTATAAGGAGGTGATCCACACAGTGTAGAAAACCAGAATTATCTTTCTAGCTTGACTAGTACTAAAAAGACTTTATAAGGAGGTGATCCACACAGTGTAGAAAACCAGAATTATCTTTCTAGCTTGACTAGTACTAAAAAGAAATGAGCATTGTTAAGATAAGAACTAATGCTCATGAGCTTTTTTGTGAAACGACCCATTAGTCTGTAACCAAAACATAAGAACTAATTCTCATGAGTTTCATAGTGAAACAGGAAGTTGGTCGGTTCTCAAAACTCTCCCTTCTTTTCCATCACTGAAATAAAATGTTAAAGAATCTCAATTAATTTTTTACTTTTTAA